>CAJUYI010002874.1:0-27435 GCA_910591695.1 Galerucella pusilla | reverse complement strand
AACGCAGTAACTTTATCAAGCGAGTGAAATTATAATGAAATTTTTTTGAATTTTCTATTTTGTAGGAGCACAAGGAATGGTCAATAGCCATAAAGTGATGATAAACCATTGGCGTTACATTTTTATTTGATGGGTTTAAATTGCATCTAGGAATTCCTAAAACCGTTTTAAATATCACCAAACTTAAGGAAATTAGCTGCCAGATTTATTCGAGATTTTGTGAGGTGGCTCTGCCAATGGCTTTTCTTTTCGCTCAAATTTAAAAAACCACACATTTCTATGTGACAAAACCTGCACATATCTTCGTTTGTCAATCTCATCAGCTTTAAATGCATATTGAGCTTACAATACCCTGTGAACTGACCCTCTACAGCTCTGGCAGTTTTCCTATCTTTGGCCATCAGATCTGCTGTAAATGTTGGCGAGTGTTCTAATATGAACTGTTTCGCTTGCTTCTGTCCTGGGTGCCGATTCTCGGGCCAGGGAACAGCGTTCCACGAGAGAAGAGATGTTTTGTCCTTGTCACTGAAGAGACAGACTATCCAAGTGAAATAAAGACAAAAAATGTGTTCTCTTGGGGAGCGATCTTCCCTGGCCCGAGAATTCGCCTCCTGGCGAGTTCCTCCACTATTTCAGAGATTTGTGGGCGACTCACTTCTTTGTTTTCTTGTTATGGTTTTTGCAGAAGGGTTCCGTTCCAACGAATAGCATTGATGATCCTTGTTTGGCCGTTTCATCCGCTTTTTCGTTGCTCTTATGACCCTCGTGCCCCGGTCTTTTTCCGTCTGGAAAATTGTGATATTCCTTGATAGGCTTACTGGCTTGCTTTAGCCTGTATACCAAGAAATGGGTACACCTTTTTTCAAGTCTTCCCTGTTTGGTATAGTTATTCGAGAACTCAAGCGCAACCATCGGACAGCTGGATGGGTTTGGGAACTTATTTTTTTTATTCAATCTTTTTCTATAAACTTTCACTTCTATAGGTTTGTCTGTTTTGTGATATAAACTGAGAATGTGGATTAACTGTCACAACATTGACATACGTTGCGTTGGCGCATTTACCAATTTCTTTAAAGGATCTTACAAATAAGTGTTATCATTCCAAGGTTTGTTGAAAATTATGATAAAAGCTTTCCATTAATCTCAACGACTTTACTCATCGATATTTTTATGTCGCCTCGCTTTGTTGCCTTTTTTATGTACACATATTTCATAAGTAAAACCTTTGTTGAAAATCGAAAATTTTTTTTTATTTTTCGAAAAAATAAAGTTAAATAAACTTATTTCACTATCCTTTGAATTATATATTGATTTGAAATCTTGAAAAATTCGTTAACAATCCCAAAAGATGGTGAATTGAAAATACTGACATTTCACATACAACAGTTTCATAGCCAAGTTGGTGGGGTAAATTTTACACTAAAAGCACAAGTTACTAGCAATGTCGTTTGGTTTTTTCTTTTATGTAGCTTAGAGTATACTGATTGATATAAAAAAAGTTTACTGGTCAATAGAAGTGAATTTCATATCAAGATGGCTTGCAGATGGCTTATCGAATTTTTTGCTGATAAACTTTGAGTCTGACAAAAAAGTGCAGAAAATCTCTTTTGTAGAAAAAAACTTCCCCTAAAAGACGGTATTTTTTATTATTTTGATCCCAGAACAAAATGTTCTGGGATTTTGAAAATAAAAATAATTTTTTACTTTAGAAAATTAAATTTTTTTTATATCAACAAATATACTGTAATTTAAAAAAAATCAGCTAGATTGCTAATTATTTGTTCTCGTGACCTCCGCCACTTTTAGAAAAATGAAAAAACAGGTAATGAGAATAATTCATATGATAATCCACAGGGAGTTGTAAGAAATTAGTTTTTTTATTAACAATAAAGACAACAAATAGAAACGAAACTTTGATAAATATTAATTAAGATTACCTGATTGTATTTAAATGAGATCAATTGAACACGTATCAATAATATATTAATACATTTATAGGTACCCAGTAAAGCAGCTGTCTATTATTGCGACAGCTTTCATCATATGATAATGAACGGAATTTGGCACACATGTTTGACATAAATACTCGACAAATGCAATAAATTAGTTATTTAAATCAATTACCATTTATTTTTTTTTCCTAAACGAGATTTCAAATCAATATAAATATAGCAGAGAGAGATATTGATCGCTAGTTGTTGTTGTTGGACTATTTTATAAGAAATGTCGATAATGAGGCAACATTAACTTCACAGATGTTTAGATTTTCAATAAAAGATACGGACTTGTTTACAAGGTGGATATTTTAACCGATTCACAAGTTACAAATGAAGCTTTGTGGGTTTTATAAGAAAGCTAGTAAGGATGTATTGTAATTTAATTTTTTCAGGAAACGTTAAGTCTACTAGAGCGACTTTACTTGCTTTGCAAACGTTTGCCACTGAACAGTCCCAAGATCAATTTCCATAAAGCCTGTTTTCATTGAAACGAAGAGCTTATGAACAGTGATTGACAATGAATAAAGATAGATCTTGTGGATTTATCAAATTACGAGTCCAGAACTTCTGGATAAAATTGTTGGTCAAGATTCCCAGGATTTGGTAGGTACCTACCTCTCAGCCTTTAGGTCTTTTGTGCATTTGGACATACTGTTTATGTGAAGAAATTACAGGCTTTCCATGTTATGCTACACTCAAATATGAGCATAGGATAACATTTTTGCTTTATTTATCTCCTCCCCTCATTGACGGAATTAAGCAACAAGAAGTAATGCGATCCAAATCGTAATATCCACCTTATACAACGTAATTTTGTACCTTGATATAAAAAAATAAGGATTACTTACTGGGAGGGCGTTTGGGCAAAGGTAGTTCAGTCTCGGTAGGTTCTCTTTTGATTTGTTGCGATTCCAATTCGTGTTTTTCCGGTTGGAGTGGAGCCTGCGGGGGTTGAATGACTTGAGGAGGTGGTGCAGGCGTTTGAGATTGCTCGTTATCACTGAGCTGGTTGTCCATTTTAGGCAGACTGGGAGGTAGAGGAGTACTATCATCACTACTCATACTGAGCGGTTTGTTGTTGTCGAACATGTGTGGCGGCATATCCCGAATTTTATGTGTCAGCATGTGTTGTTTCATATTACCCTGCAACAAAAGAGAAGGATTTGTAGATTTTTGTGATAAGGTGTTTTTTTGGCGGGTCTTACCGCCTTTTTAGTCCTTGATGAGGCGTATCCAGGCGTCATCGGTAAACAAAATACTGAAGGAATGGAGTTGAACAGTGACGATTTTTGATTTTGCGCTCTCAAGTGTTCTACTTCTTCCTGGATACGCCTCTGCGTACATTGACAACCATCCTGAAACACAGACTAATTCAACAAACATTCTAAACGTGTTTGAAAAATTTTGTGACAAAAACTGTAATAAAATATTTGTTGATAAGTATTTTTTTTAATCTGTTTCAACTCCTTCAAGTTTCCTTCTTTTTTAATAGCAAATACATAACCTTAATGCCAATTATTTATGAATGTGTTTTAAAATAAGATGTTTATAATGTACCTTGGTCTATAACTGTGACAGAACAAACAACTTAAATATACCTACTCACCTCTCTAAGTCGTGAAGTGGAATATTTATTTTTTCCTTAAAATTTTCGAATGGAGAAAAGAGAAAGATCGAAAAATTTTCAACATTTCGAACGACTATTAAAGTCAAAGAAGAATAATGTATGTCGACAAAATCATCTTTAACGTATAAAAAGAATCTCAATCAGAAATAGACCACTTAGACATGCGACATAAGTTATGTCTGGAAGAAGGCCAACGTTTAATTCGAGATGTGTCTCCTATTGTATGAATAAAAATAGATACTATATACGATATCGTTACAAAGAAATGAAATTTATAAATGAGAAAGTTCATTCCATAATCCATAAATATCAAATCAGATGTCAGTAGATGTTCTTCTCAAGCAATACTGAGACAAGCAAGTCTTTGCACCTTGCCTTGTCTCATCAGAGCTTTTTTTTATGCGGACGTTTCCCCACAAGTTCACCCTGCCATCAATAATGTGGTCTCCGAACTTGTTGCTACTTTTTCCAGCTGTTTGGTCCATGTTAATCTCACCATGTCCCTTCTTTTAGTATAAGGCACTATGCTCGATGGCTCTGTAGCAGAATAGCGCTGGACAAAATAGCTCTGGACAAAATAGCGCTGAACAAAATAGCGCCGGTCAAAATAGCGCTGGTCTAAATAGCGCTAGACAAAATAGCGCTGGACAAAATAGTGCTGAACAAAAACAGTGCAGGACAAAAAAACGCTGGACAAAAACAGCACTGAACTAGAAAAACTTTTGTTATGACTGTAATTTATGAAAAATATGTTATTCCTAATTGTGCTAATTCGGTACTATAGTTTATTTTTATGTATGATATAGTAGTGAAATGGAGAAGCATAATTATCTTTTGGCAGCGCTATTTTATGGAGCCCTATTTTGTCATGCGCTATTTTGTCCAGCGCTGTTTTTGTCCTGCACTGTTTTTGTCTAACGCTATTTTGACCACCGCTATTTTGTCCAGCGCTATTCTGTCTAGCGCTGTTTTTGTCCAGCAAGGTTTTTGTCCTGCACGGTTTTTGACAAGCGCTATTTTGTCCAGCGCTGTTTTTGTCCAGCGCTATTTTGTCTAGCGCTGTTTTTGTCCTGCACTGTTTTTGTCTAGCGCTATTTTGTCCAGCGCTGTTTTTGTCAAGTGCTGTTTTTGTCCAGCGTCGTTTTTGTCAAGCGCTGTTTTTGTCTAGCACTGTTTTTGTCTAGCGCTATTTTGACCAGCGCTATTTTGTCCAGCGCTGTTTTTGTCCAGCACTGTTTTTGTCCAGCGCTATTTTGTCCAGCGCTATTTCGTCCAGCGCTATTCTGCTACAGAACCATGTTTGATTTGGTGACAATTATTTACTTAACATCAATATTTGTTATGTTAAGAATTTGGTTCGTCACGAAGACATCACCATTTTTGCACGAAACCAAAAAAATACGAGATTTTCCAACTATATTTCGATACACCTAGCCGCTTTAGATAAAAAGCTTTCTTCTAGCCCTTGTTTATTTTAATTTTACAAGAAACCTTAAGAAAAATCGGCGTTTGACTGGCATTAACACTTACCTTTGTAGAAAATCCTCTTTCACAAACGGTGCATTTAAAGGGTCTTTCTTTGGTATGGCTTCTGTAGTGGATTTCAAGGGCAGAATTGCAGGCGAATGTCTTGAAGCATAAGTTACAGGTTGTATTCCCACGCCCTGAAATAAAAATCGTTAATATTTATTCATAATAAAATGAACAGCTTTATGATTGTTTGAAATAAGGCGGTTGTAGATATTAATAAAACTAACCATTTGAGGTTTATTTTCAGACACAAGTTAAATATGACTGAAGACTCAATAAATTTATACGAAACCATTTAAAAGAATCCAAAAATACTCATGAAATCATAAATAGAAGGAAAAGATATCAAAATATTTTGATTTTTATTTACATACAAACGAATATTTTTATACCAGCTACTCACCCAAAGCTCCGATAGGTCCAACAGCTAACCTCAAAGGACTAAACGAAGTTGACGTTAAAACAGAAGAGGTAAGAGACGATAAAGCCGATGTCATCAACGGAGATTGACCGCCAGAAGGTAAAAGTCCAAACGAAGGAAACATCGATGGCACTCCTCCACTAGGCGTCAAAGGTCCAGGACTCGTAATAGTAGGTTGACTCCTCGGTGTTAAGTCAAGAGCACCTATAGAGTTATCAGAAGGTGCCGGGCTACTAGCTTGTTGAGACGACGGAGGACGTGGAATCTAAATTGAGAAAATGAAGTTTAAATAAAAATTTCGATAGAAAAAAATCTTCTAGCTCACCTGGACGGGAGTATTATTAGGAGACGATCGTAGCTCCGCACTTCCAGGACTAGTAGCCACAGATTGACTCGGAGATTTATCGCCGTTTTGCATTGGAGGCGGTGTAGCGGTTCTATTAGAACACAAATCTTCCGCCGAACAACTAAGCCCGCTTCCAGAAAACTGCGACGCCGTGGTACTAACCGGTATTCCGATATTCTGCACGTCCGAAGGCGACGAAGAAAACGGCGGCATCTGAGGGTTGTCGCAAGTACTCATCGCATCATCGTCGTCATCGTCATCATCTTCGTCCATGCTGCCGTGCTCTGATTTGATATCGCATCGCATATTAAGAGGCATACCTAGTGGAGATAGACCCGGTGCGGGGAAACCTTGATTCAGGAATGGATGTATGGAATTCGGTAGGCCTGGAAAGCCCCCGGGGGAAGGAAAGTCTTTAATTTCGGCTGCTTGGATTTGTTCGGGAGTGAGATCGGTCGGTTCTCCGGTATGTAAACGGATATGTTGTTGAAGCACCAAAGCGTTCGTGAATTTCTTGTGACACACCGGACATTGATGTAAGACTCTCATCGGTGGTTTCGCGCGATGCACTCCCATGTGAGTCTTTAGATTACCTTTGGTCGTAAAAGCTCGTCCACAAATTTTACACCTGAAAGGACGTTCGCCCGTGTGAGTCCTGTAGTGCATCTGAAGCGCGCTTTTGCATGATAATACCCGATGACAAATCACGCACTGATTAGGATCTGATAATTTGTGTTCTATATTATCTACTAGTTGTTGTAATTTACTAGTTTCCGAAGTTTTAGTAACTTCTATTAAACTTTCCCACGAATTGTCGTTACTACCCGGTCTGGGTAGTAAATTGGTGTATATAGAAGGATCTTTAGTGATGTCCGGTAAGTAATTGATCGGAAAATGTCCCAAGCTTCCCGAAGAAGTACTGCTAGGCGGAGAGCTTGTAACACCGAAAGAAAAATTCGCTGGTAATCTTTGTCCGGTTGATATGCTTAAAGGACCGGTGATGGAATCGTGTCTACTAGAAAGATTTTCTGGTTCGTCTTGAATGTTCTCGTTTGGTTCACTTCGCGGCTCTATTAAATCCTCGTTGGAATATTTACTGCTATTACTACATTCATCATATGGTAGAGAAGATGAGTATCTTTCTGGTTCGTTCTCGTGTTCATTATCGGTTAAATTCGTTTCTTGTTTCGGTGTAATTTGCGGATTACTAAGTTTAACATCTTCTATTGGCTCGATTTCTCTTTTGTCTTCCGGTTCTGCTGAATGCATTTTTTCTTCATTCGGCGATGGAGAACGTGGAGGTTTACTTAAATCTGCTGGGGTTTCCTGCTCTTCCCGTTTTAAAAATAACGGATGAGGGGGGAATAATCTTGGTTGATGTTCTAGTAACCTATGAGGCGACGGAGGAAGTCGGTTGCTAATAATATCGCTAGGAGGTGGAACTTGAGGCCTGAACAACGGCATAGAAGTCGGAGGGAAATGAGGACCTGATGTTGGGAATCCTAAATGAGGATGATGCGGTGGACCTCCCGGGGATAACGAAGATTGTTGACCAAGCTGTGCTAATAAAGGCGGATGATATTTATCGAGATGTTCGGGTACTGGATTGGGATTCATTTTGATATGCGGAAACTTTTGACTATGTCTTTGAAAATGCACTTTCAAATTGCCTTTTGTAGTGAAACGACTGCCGCAAACGTTGCATTTGTACGGACGTTCACCGGTGTGAGAACGGATATGTATTTGAAGGGCTGAATCGGAGCCGAAAACTTTACCGCAATATCTACAACGGTGTTTGAAGAACGGTTCGTTTCTTCCTTTCGATTCATATGGAGACATGGATCCCTTGCTCCTTCGAAAAGCCAATTCGTCGGCTAAATTCGTGGCTAGCAAACCTTGACTGGCGTTATCTAATACTTCTTGCGCTCGTTTTTGGAGCATCTCCAACGTATTGGGTTCCTCCAAAATTTGTTCGTCGTTATGCGTTATGATCGTGGATGCCAACGAGGAGGATATAGAACACATCGGAGGTTGTATATGCATAGCCATCGTCGACGGAACTGAAACTTCGGGCGATGGGGGTTTAGCGGCAGGTGAAGGTTGGACGTTAGGAGGCATCGGTGGAGGTAGAGAAGCTGGGGTAGGCTCGCGAGATAGAGGTAGAGGTGTTGGCGGCGTAGGCGATTCGACTTGCGTGTGCTCCACTTCATTTTCAGATGTCGCAGGCGAAGTCGCGGCCGTTTCTTCTTCATCTCCTTTGGTTCTGTCTATTTGAAGTTGATGTTGAAGTTGATTGATGAGTTGTAGTTGTAATACTTGTTGGTGTTGTAGGGTAAATAAAGTTGATTGCAGCACGGCTAGCTCTTGTAAAGCTGCTTCATTATCAGCGTTATTTGCCAGAGCAGTAGCGGCGAACTGCGCTACAGCAACTTTGGTATTTTGTAGAGCTTCTAACGTCACATGACCGGGTGCTGCGGATAGTGGAAACGGGAAATCTAATCTTTGATTTTCCGCATCCGGTGATTGTTCCTCTACGCTGTTATTGTTTGCAGCGTCCTGTCGATTTCTGCGTATCTTTTCAATGCCTTTACTGCCCGTTTCTTCGTCTTCATCGTCATCTTCTGATACTACCATGTCTTCTGGATCGGAATGAGCTGGATCGTCGTGTTTAATTGCTTTTTTGTCGCATTCTTCTTTGTGTGTTAGATATTCTTGTACTTCCGTAAATTGTTCTTGACATCGTTGACACATCAGCACCTCTGGTAGTTCTTCGGATGCAGCTGGTTCATCTGAAATAGAAAAGCAAAGATCAATATTCAATTTTTACTTGAAACAAATACAATTCTAATGAGTCAAAGATAGGAGAGCAGCAGCAGCATTGTTATTTATATTTACAATGCTTAAGTCTTATGTGTTGTAAATGTTAGAGAATGATTTGGAGAATGATTCAATAATAAACAAATACAATTGGCATTCCCAAAGAGCAAGAAAATATTATTGAGATTTCTTTCAAGAAAATGAGTCACAAGATTAAGGTGGTACCTACTTGAGTTCAAATAATTTTTGTAAATAGTAATCTTCATTATCAATCTTGAAATTCATATCAATTGAAGAGTATATTTAATATCAAAGATTTCCGATGAAAATGTATTAACGACTATACATGGATACAAAGTAAGTGCATGAAAATATATGATGCGTATATAGGTATATCTTCAATTTCTTCTCTTAGTGGAATAATTAATCTGTTTGTTGATATCTACTGCTAAAATTCGGTTGAAATTTGGGCAAAAGTAGAAGAAAAACTTATTTTAAAACATATTTGATAAAGTTAAACTGTATATGAAAAATTAGATCCATAAAAAGTTGAATGAATTCAATGTACAGAATATAATGCTTCAAGTGGTTATTTTGCAAAAATATCTAATTAAAAATTCATTGCTGCTTTCAACAAACACAGTTTATAAATAGTTAAAAATTCCTTTCATAAATTGTACCTATTCTAAAAGTGGAAACAAAAACATTGAAGACCACATAAAATCACCAAAACACACACAAAAACAAACAAAACCAAACCAGAAAAACACGATTAACAGATATTATTAATGCCAAAAATGAATAAGTCGTTAATAAATCTTCACTATAATCGTTTATTTGATAATACCGGTTAGAAAAACCATGAATTTATTATCTGTATCTTTAGTGGTAACAGTCGTATCGTCTGTTGAAACGAACACATTGCATTGCGACTGAATACTGAGAATATTAAACCGGTGGCGGGAGGCAACCTCGTTTAGTATAGGTCCAGATATTATTAAATGAGATATGAAAGTAGTGGGGAGGTAGATATTAGGGGGAATAAGGAGCAAGCGCGAGAGATGATGAACTGCTTGGCGGAGGACCAGCCAGGGACTAGGTTATGACAAGTTGGGCGGTGTCATGTATTCATAAATAAACACACTTGTTGCACATCTATAATCTCCGCCTATTTAGGTCCGCCCAGGATTCCATATATCCATATCGCATTAAGGAGAATGACAGGTTTGAGTCCTTCTTTGTTCGTGTACAGGTAATTTCCAAGAAGTTCCGTTTCTAGTTTGATGAATACTGTTGGCGAATGCAATTTGCAGTGCCGTGTAACTAAAAGTCCTTTACATCGTCCTTTAAAATATAAATTCCACTACTAGCTGTGAAGTTGACAAATTTTGCGTCTTCTATCCCACTGAGAAGTTCTCTATTAGTTGTTAATATGTCTTTAACATATTTGCTGCTTGAAATTAGTGGAATTACCTAACAAGATGCAATTAGTTTAAAATTCGCGCCCAACCAAAAATGACAAAAGGAGTGCCTTCATAATCTATGGATTGGGTGAGAAGCGAAAACAGACAGTGTACTTGTCAGTCAGACGACGTGGTAGACGCTTCTCGTGGTGCGTGTATGATCGCTGTGGTGTAGAGTGTGAAGTCAAGTTGGTATTGGAATATACAGTGAGGAGAGCAACAAGTAAATGTATCTCTGTAATATACTATGCGAGAGAGAATTAGAATATTCTCAGACAGCCGAGCATTGCTTAGAGGCTTTTTTTGGACCCAAAAGTGTTATATGAATACTGGAAAGAACTAAACTAACTTAACTGTACTTATAACACAACAATATATCTTTGATGTGGATTGCAGACATCGAGAGCAACAGAAAAATTGATGAACCAGCCAGAAAGGACTATGTGCCGATGCATACAGGTCTAGGTCAAATGGAAGCAGAGGAGAGGTGGAATGAACCATCGGAACACAAAGCTGATGATGAGCTGAAATCGAATGAGAACAATAACGGATTTTCTTACTGTCAAAGTAAAAAACAAGTTCGAATAATTCAACAGTCCTATATACTTTTATTGCTGGTCTGGATCCCTGGCCATTCTGGCATGGAAGGAAACGAGAAGGCAGACTCTCAGGCAAGGGAAGGAGCTGCACGTGTTTCTATCAGACCAGATCCTACTATTAGCATCGCAATAAGTTTTGTCAAACTGGCATAATTTACCAGGATTGGTTCATTCAAAGGCTTTTATACATCCTTCGAAGAATGTCTCCAAACAAATGTTGTGTGACTATAGCAGGCGTGACCTACGTTGACTAACAGGCCACTGTCATCTCAATCTCATATGTTGAAACTTGGACTGTCGGAAGATCCGACTTGCCGTCTTTGTCTGGAAGATGATGAAACAGCAGAGCATATTATTTGTGCCTGCCTCGGCTAGAATCGGAAATCTGATGTTTGTCAGGGTCTCTCTCTCGCCCTCGCACCTGAAATGTCATTCACCAAGTAAATTAATCGGCTTTGTTAAGAAGCTGAATTTGTTTGGTGAAATCTATATACCCTATCAGAAACATTTTGTGATAAATTTTTTTTTTAAACTATTAAAAAAGCTACTGCCCTACAAATATTTTTTAATCACGCCGCCGTCCCTGAACGTACAGACTCGATTATCGATCTCTCCTCCTTATTACTTATTGAAGACTCTTTATAACTAACCGGTTGAAATTGGTACGCTCTTTATGTTCGATCACCAAACTATCATGTTAAATTAATTGTTGTCGATCGATATTGTAATCACTGATTCATGGATAAAAAAAATAGCTATATCACCGATAATGGCCATTGTGTTTTCTGACAATTTTAAATTTGGCTCTCGCTAGGATTTTTACAATTTTATTGTGGGCAGTGTCGGGTGTGGGATCCAAGAGCGATATGAATTTTAAAAGGGGTCTAAAAGAACAAAGAAGTTTGGATATCTCTAGATATAGTAACGTTACTTCAAAAAAGTATGCCTAACGTGGGAGGCCCCGGTCTGCAGAAGAGGAGAATCCTATTGGAAACAATGGGTACTGGAGCGGAGTAAGGCCGCTTGGACCCGGACTCTGATCCCTGACGGGGGGATATGGTATAGGTGCGCTCACAGGCCCACCAACTATTTCTTCACTCAGTTCCTGACGGGCCATGGATCGTTCAGGGCATATACTTATGGAATAAGGAAAACCAGGGACGAACTGTGTCCCGTTTGTGGAGCGGAACACGCGGTTTTTCGCTGTGTCCAGTATCAAGAAGAAAGAAGTCAGATGAAGAAGGGTCTAGGTATGGCATTGGGTGAACCTAGCGTGATCTTCGAGAAGGTAATGCTCCATAAGAAGTTGTTTGAAGTATTTTAGGGGGGAGTAACAGATCTAATGAAGAAAAAAGAAGCTAGAGATAGGGCTACAAGGGAATGAATGGAGCCACCTGGCGTCACCTGAGAACAGTTCCGAGGGCGCTAGTAGGAGAAGAGAGGAGGGTTTTAGCTGGTAGGTGGTCAAAAGCGGCTCTCTCGTGGAGTCGATGGCCTTCCTAGGTGTTGGGACACCTTCCCAGGAGTCTTTTGAAGATTTCCCACCTCCCAAAAAAAAAGATATAGTAACAGAACCTCTTTTATACCTTGTTTATATCCAAATTTGCTAGTACATTATTTATATTTAAAAATAGTTTGTTGAACCACACTAAACATGTATTTATTTATTCAATAATTCATTTAAAATCAACCGAATGGAATCTCTAAAGAAACAAATGCCAATGGGTTTTGTAAAATAATGTTTTGAGAAACGAAAACAACTGCATGGCAAATCTCATATCATTTATAACTCATGTATATATAAATATATCGTTGAAAGTGAACTACCGAGTTGTTTACGGTAAACTTTTTCTTCTATTGTAAATACATAGATGTGTAATTAAATTTAGAACTGGAACTTCATATCTAATGTTCTATAAAAGCCGTTGTTTTATATCATAGTTATCTAAAAAATAATGCTGATTTATAGGTTAAACGTTGTAAATTTTCAATATATTTTTATTATTTATCTTGTTTTATTGCTAGTTATACCAAATTTTTAGTTTCCACTTTTTGAAAGACGTTTTTCCATATTTCGATGATCTTGTTTCATATCCTTTATCTCATTATTCATATATTCTTTTCATTGATGTGTTTTATTTGTTCCTCCACCTATCTCTTTTTTCTTTTTCTCCAACACTCTATTTCATTTTTCTGCAAATCCCTCCTCGTTCTCTTTCATACTTTGTATCATAAACTCTATAGTCCTTGTCTGGTACTGTATCTCTTAATAATGATCCTTTCCATCTGTTTTTCTTCAAGATGTACCTACTATTTCTTTTTTATTCCATTCTATTGGAAACTATCGCTATCACTTATTTCTTGGAGTGAATGTGGAGGTGGTTCAAGAAAATTAAATGCTTCGAAGCTGGCCTCAAGTATGCTCAATGGTATTGAGGGGAATGGATACCATGGAAGTCCAAAGAGTCTTCAACTACTGTAAAAATACTTCCCCAAAAAGCACCTCTGAACGTTTTCAGCTGCTTGGGCACTTAGAAAACGTCTGGTAATTCACTTTGAAGATGACCTGCCTCAATTTTACCAATATCTGGCTTCATCCACAACAATTGTAAATTTTAAATAATTTTGGACTGAATAAATAGTAAGATAAATGAATCTGCTATGCTAACAATCTATTTTTCCTGGTTTTTAATACCCTGAATCTAATTTTGAAGATTTGTGTTAAAGTTTACCACGGACTTGTTTTATTTCTTTTTATAAGCTGGCAACAAATTGCTGCAACCGAATGAACTTGAGTTTAAATCGTCAAAAGAATCGATGCTTCTAAAAATACTCGAGAGTTTTAAAGGTTAATTATCTTCTAAACAGTTGTGCCAGCGTATAACCCATTTACCTTATTACTCCCAAATATTTTTTCCCATAAAATTCCCAAATAATTTTAGATTTAAAAACGTATAAAAATATTCAGTACATATTTTAAAAGTTAATACACATGTTGAAAGCGCTCACCCGTCTTTTGATTTCCGCCCCTGCTTGAAATTAAATAACAACCGACAGAGAAAGGGCTTCAATGCAATAATAAGACATACGATATTGAAGCCATGCACTAACTCCGTCTCGAACTTCCTGCCGTTTAATATTTTTTTTTCCATAAATTTATAAATTTAGCATCTTCTGGTACTCATCAAAAAAAGTAAGTAAGTTCAGCCCTCGCGGATATGTTTAATAAACAAAAAAATACAATTTTTCAGTCGCGTGCTGTAAATGGGGTGAAATAACACCTTAAAAAGCCTTCACTTCCCCCTTTTGTAATAATACCGGGGTTATGTTACTGCGGAAGCTTATTTTAAATATTTTCCCAAAAGCTAGAATCAGAGGCGGGACAAAAATGAGAAAATGTTTAGTTCATTTACTTCTAACAATTCACCACAAGATCGAGGGTTGTTTTATCCATTTTGGTAAACTCATTGCTTCAATCGATGTTATTATTATTATTCTAACTATGTATAGGAACCTCGAAATAAGAGGAGTGAAACTACAAGTGTATGAAGATGAAATTGTCATGAGTGCAAGAGCCATATTGGGAATTACGTGTACAGTTGGTGTCAAAGATCTGTTAACCCCCCGTAAAACTGTAATTGCTCTGTTCACCACCAGAAGGAACGAGAGCGTAAGTAAAATATTAGGAAATGATACTTACTATGTCATCAAAGCATATACTGAGCCTGCAGCGTTTTGAAACACTTAAAACTGGACGTGTTCGGGCCAGGAACCAAACACTCTGAAAGCTTGGGAGCCTCTAGTATCTTTCAAGCGGAAATTCACGCCATAAGAAAAAACGACAAGTTCAATATTGATGAAGGATACCGAAGGCAAAGGATTATCATAATGTCGGATAGTCAAGCAGCCATTCAAGCACTGAGCTCTTGTGTAATCAGTTCCAAAATGGTGTGGGAATGCCTGGACAAACTCAATGAGCTAGGCGAGAACAATATCGTCACCTTACTGTGTGGATTCCAGGACACTCTGGAATAGAAGGGAAAGGAATAGCAGATGAACTAGCAAAGAGGGGAAATGAAATATCCTTTTGGGAGTAGGAACCCTTTTGCGGGTGTAATATTAGAAGAAATAGGTAAAGCCGTGAAAAGATCTGACCATTTGAAAAATCTAGTAGAGCTCAACTTTTCGGACTCTACATTAAATTTGAATATCAATTGTTGTAGAATACCTTACACTCAGGTGCAGTAAACAAAAACAAGCAAATTGCGTTAAATTGATTAATATTCCCTTCGCTTTGTGACGACTGGATCGGGTTCGATCTGGATATCAAATAAAACTAAGCCAATTTATTTAAAAATCGTTTGAATGAGTAGTCTGTAATATATAAATTAGTTGTGAAACAGCCTCTGTAAAGATACGCTACTGATAATCATCATAAAGTCACATGTGACAACAGGCTGTTTTCAGCTTTATGGAAACGGAAGCAGATCTTTCGGCTCGTGCTAGGTTCTAGACCATTTGTCTGTCAAACCACCCCTCTCGATAAACACATATATATGATCCCATTTCTGGTAAAAATGCAGTCGTTTAGACACCACTCTTTAAATTACCTTGACTTCTCATTTTCTCAGTTCAGTTATAAATAGAGTTTTCTCATATGAACGCACGATTTTGAGGGAAAGATCTTAATCTATACGTTGTTGTGTGTTGTTTTTTCTTCAAGTTTGCTGGAATGAAATATTTAAATTGTCGCTTTTATGAAGATAAATTTAGGATAGAAATGCGGCTGTTCAAATTAGTGTCGCTTTCAGAAAAGCCAACTAGGAAATTCATAGACGATATACTTTTTTTCGTCAGATATTATATTCTATTAAAAATGAGAGTGACATTTGCCATTGTGTTGATGTATGTTTAATTATTATTGGAAGAAAGTGAGGTTTATGAACAAAAATGGCATAATTTTGTAGTGGTACCAAATAATGATCGCTCCCTCAATAAAAAAAGGAACAATGTTTCCTGGCCAAAGCATTAACTTTTAGAGGTCTTTTCTCATACAATGATGATTCTCCGTTTACAAGTTTTGGTTCGTATATCATCGCAACCGGTAGAAGCTATCCCAGAGGCTAGCCTACCGAGAGTGTTGCCATTTTCGCTCTTTTTTACGGTGTTAGCAATTGGACTGGTAGAAAAAAAACGCAACTGTGTAGAGTAACACGTGTTTCGAGATATAGATGTTTGTGGAATTTAGCCTCAGGACTTTGCTGTCAGATACTAAAATAAGTAGTGAAAACGGAGAATTAATTATGGAATTGAAAAATTTTCGATAAACGGGAAATAAAATGAAGAATAATCGAACAAAATATTTCTGGTGCTATAAGCTGGATAAATTGTTGAGGAGGCTGAGCTTCCTTAACCTCCTTCGAGGAGTGATTTGATTTGGAAGTGATACATTGTATTTTGTGATATTTCTTCCAACTCAAGCATTGGCTGCTGATGGTTTTTTATCTGCCTCACGTGAGCAACTCGCAAAACTGCTTCTCTATTTTACTAATTGTTCCTTTTTAAATGTGTCGAAAGGAAAATCAAAACATTTACAGCCCCTGGTGGATTATTTTTGGATCTTTAATTAATTAAATTTACGTTCACACATTAAAAGATTCAGTAGTAGTACCTACTACATATCCGGATTCTTAAGGTGAACTTTACAACCACGCATTGATTTATTTTAATCTATATTCTAGAGTAGTTCCATAGCGTTCGTGCCTCTTCTACATATTCAAATACCTATTATTTCCAAAGAACAATGTCGGTATTATCAGCTGTGGGTGTACTAACACTAAGTACTACCTTTGCATGTTATAAATCGGAGATAATTCTGCACGCGTTTGCCCTCAACACTCTTTTAAATACACAAACTCTTTTATTAGATATATAAAGCATTTTGTTGTATATTATTTATTTAATTTTACCTGGAAACCGTTAAATTACGTTTGATCATTAAAAATGTCATTGACAATATTGAAGAGCAGATGTGTAGGAGGGGAACCCTCATCGTTGGCAACACGACAGGGAGTTTCAAATAATTGACAATTCTTATGTGACAGTTGTGCAATTGACCAAGTTCACTGGATCTATTAAACCGTATTACTCCCCCGCAATTTGATGATTTATTGGTATTATAGTGGACAACAGTGGCGGTCCCGAAAAATGGATGAAATGTAATCTAATTTTTCTAAATTTACAATAACAAGTTTACTTGAAATCTAGAGAGGAGATTAAGTTGTGGGGGATGTAGTTTTCTCCAGTTAGATCTTGGAAGATTCTTCCTAATTTGAAGGTTTCATCTTCCATTTTCCATTTGATAAACACTCTAAGTATCTCCTTTACTTCCATTTTTAGTGATTATGTTTTTTTTTTTCCCTTCGGAGCCGTCCTTTCGCCGGTACCACCTCAGCCTCCTGGGCTTATTGTGGATAATAGATAGTGATTATGTTAATAAATATAATATGACAAGAAGGATTATATTTAATAAACCCTACAAAATACAAATAGAACAGAACACAGATTCAGATGCTGCAAATGCAATACGCATATATACAGATGGCTCAAAAATAAAAGAAGGCTCAGGATGTGGAGTTTACTCCAGAGAAGCCTGACGGTTAAGTGAAGAATGGGAAACAATACCAAGAACTGGTTGGTATTTCAATTGCCGCAAAAGAACTAATCAGAAAAGGAATTTCTGGCAAAAACATAACAATCTGCACTGATAGTAGGCAAGCCCTGTGAGCCTTGAACAGACAACGTATTATATCGGGGCTAGTACTAGAGTGCCACCAAGATTTAGCTCACACCTCGGCAGATAACAATATTATTCTGAGGTAAGTTAAAGGGCACGACATGAGTAAAGGTAATCACATTGCAGATTCTTTATCCAGAGGAGCGGCTGGATCGAAAATCTTAGAACCCAGTGACACCTACGGCCTAACGACTTCGACAATTGCGGAGGAACTATAGTTACACCCAAGCTCAATCCCTTAAGAGAAAGGATGGAATCAAAGGATGCAGTCTTGCTAGGATCACCCTGGGCGACCCTGAGAAGCTGGCGCCGAAGAAATATTTGGCGATGATCAAGAAAAACCTACGTTTAACAGTAGGATTTCTAACTGGCCACTGTCAACTAAGGAAATATTCCTTTGTTTATATACTATGCTATGGGGCTAGTGGACACACTTTTATGCAGGATGTGCGAACAGGAAGATGAAACTGTCAGGTATGTCTTATGCGAGTTGCCGGAATTATCGTCAATAAGAGAGTGTGTGTAAGTGGTTTTCACATTTTTTTCCCAATTTCATTGTAAAGAAGAGGTTGGAGTAGAGCTCTAGCAAATCCTCCTTCTCTAAATGCTGCTTTCTCGTAATATCCTATAGGATCATAGCTATATACACTTCCTTTTCCTTAATTGTCCAAACCAACCAGAATATTTGATATGTAATAAGGAAATATTTGCATATTTTTTCCGTATTTCTAGTAAAAAAGAAATGAAAAAAGGAAATATATTTGGGGGTAATTTACAAAATAGGTTAGCGTCTGCCACTGACCGAAGATGACCTAAAATTCTGGTAGAAATGAGGGCGAGTTTTGTCAAATGAAATGATAAATTCCGTAGGATAATCTTTTGATATTCGGGGTTAGATTGCCCTAACATGCTTAAGCTTTTGTCAGAGCCAGCGTCATTGTTCCAAATTGAAGGACGTAATGGGTGGGTTATTATTTTCAATTGGTTACTTTAAAAGCAGATGGTATTAAATGAAAGGTTTTTAAAATAAAATAAACTTTTTTTTATGAATAAAAGTAGAAATAAACTAAATCCAATCCTGTTTGAACACCTTGTCAGATGATCTGAGTTATATGGCAAGTACCTGGCAGCATACAACGAAGCAGGGCCTTTCAATATGCAAGAAAAATAAATCTCAACGTTGCTCTCTTGCTCTCAGCCTCAGCGTCCTTTTATAATTAGTGGTTTTTAAACAATGCCCATATCTTTTCTCTTTCTCGCTTTAATCTACAACGCCATGCTGGAGCAGTTGTCGCCATACTTTTGTTTTAATTTAATAGCCTGGTATTTTTACATTTTTATTTTTGCCAGCGTTTTTTGCTCTCTCGAGCTTTTTTAATGGGTGGATTTTTTTTTTTTTTTTTTTTTTTCGACAATTTATGAATTCGTTTTGTTTTGGTCTATACGTAAAAAGGCAGATTCGCGTGCATTTTAAATAACCGAAATTGATGGTGGTGTATAATTTTTTCTGACCGCACAAAACGAGGTCTCTGAGATATTGTTTTGGGAAATTTGACATGATATATGGGCAACTGGAAGCGTAAACACACTCATTTTTGAGTAAAAATAAGAATTCCTGATATAAAATTCAACAGCTATAAGATTTTTCATTCTTTATTATTATTTTCCACAAAATATTCACCGTACTTTCATTTTTACGATGCCAAAACAATTTTTTCATTGGTATAGCAAGAAATGGAGTGAAGAGAAGGAGATTAGTATAGTATTGTGCGAATTATTAACACAATGACATAGAGCCTTACAGCCTTTTTGTACATAACAAGTAGGGTGTCCGTTATTTACCAATTTGATTTTTGACTTTGCAGCGCCTCGAAAATTTTTAGTTCAATTCAAAAATATGACAAATTTTCCAACACATTGATGAACAAAATTTATTTTGTTAAACATTCTTTGGTGGCATTTGGAAATTTTTTTATATAATCACTCACAATTTGAAGAACATACTATTTCTGATCTTCGTGCTTAGCTAGAGTATTAATATATGCTTCAGTTAGTTTGACAGCTCGTTCTGCAAATAATTGTGAATACGAAATTTGTAGTTTATCAGACTTTCTTTTTAATAAATGTTAATTTCCTCTTTACAATAATCTTAACAGATCTAACACAACAGTTGAAATCCGATAAACAATAAATTTTAATATAAACAACGATAGTTTTCTGGTCAAAATACAAAAGAATATGATAAGTTATTTTTAGTTGAACTTTAACCTTGAATAACTTTTAAGCAAGTGAATATATCGAAAAATATTAAGAGAAAGCTTTTGTAGAGCGTTCAATTTCCAACAAAAATAATTGTTTGCCATTGCCATTTATAAACTGTCATAGAGACATAAAAATTAATTGTAAAGAGTGCCAAAACCCCATGTTATTTAAACAGAAAATGTATCGTCTTGGTGGCACGGCTTATTATGAATATCAAGGGCTTATATGGGTTTGATATTTTTTTAGGTCATGAACTAAAAATTTTCGAGGCGCTGCAAAGTCAAAAATCAAATTGGTAAATAACGGACACCCTAATAACAAGTTTCATTATATTACGGTATGTACTGAATCCTACTGGTAGATTACTTCTCTAAGTAAGTACCTGAACTTTTTTCAGATCTCTAAACAAATAACGGTTTCTTTAACATTCCTCAACATGTTTCACTGTTCCTCTGCCCAATGAGTGTATTTTTTGCCCAAATCAGTATTTTTTCATCATAGCCTCTTTTATAAGCTGTTTCTATTGAGGCCACACAAATTTTTTCTTCCTCCAAAAGATGATTGGGAATTTTCACTCCAGCGTTTTCCTGCTAAGGATAACAGTTTATCTTTTTGGGGTTCATCTGGGGAAGTTGTGTTTTGTGTTCCATTTCCCCCACATTTACTCTTCCATTTAACTTGAACTGATCCAGTATCCATTTTTTATTTAATTATATTCACATCCCCAAAGTTTTTTGTTATATTTTCCCATTTTTTGGTTTATTCAAACTGTTTTCTGCCCTCATGACACAAAATACCTACTATATATCAATTAAAGAACCCATTATAATTGAATCTCTCACTAGACTCGAACAAATCATCCACCTTTATTACGGTCCTGATAACAAATATAAATATGTATTATTTTATTCAACCATTGTTGAAACAAAAATTTTGAATGATGCTTGCGTATGTGGGCCCTGTATAAACAAAATAATTCTATAGAAAGCATTTTTATTTCCCTTATAAACATGATTATTATTTTATTACACGCCAAACTGTTTTACAGACAAGACAATGTAATTGCCTCATAAAAACTATTTTAAAGCTAACAAAAATATACTATAAGAGTTTGCAGGTAATTTCGTCAACATTAGAATTAAACATTTAGCGAGTTTGTATTGAAAACAAAGAAAGGAATTTTATGAAACTATTTGAATGATTGAAATTCTAATCTAACTACAACTAAAAGCTGTTTAGAAGAACTAAAACTTCATTAAAAAGAGACACTTGGTGCATTTCAAGAGGCTAGTATTTAATAAATACCCTTAACAACAAAACCTCTTTTTAACTGATTTTTTGTTCATACAACTCAAACTTATATCTCCAATTCTATGTTTTCTAACACATACTTTCATTTCAATCTCCGTTGTAACTTTCCCCCCCCCCCCCCAAAAAAAAAGATATCAGTGCTTTACCATCGTGACCATTATTCTTTGATTCACGTGCCTTATTTGGAATGGTCGAGTAGAGCTCCTATTGTTATCAACCAAGTTACATGTATATTTGCACCTGATGCTACATTGCTTTGTTATAAGCAATTTATTAGATTATTTTAATAATATACACCACATCGGCTTTAATACTTGGTATATTTACATCTCTTTGTCACATTCAGATTTAATTTTCATACATATTTTTAAAAATAAAAATATTCAAACAGAATTTATTCAAAATCACAATGCTATCTCTAATTATCCAAGGGTAAGTTTAAAAGCTTCAACAGGACACTGCTGCACTAGGTACCTACAGAGTTCCAGGGTACAGCACCAGGGAGATTCTTAGATAGAACGCGTATATTTATTTCTACTCCATCCCCCAATCTTAGTTTATTTCAAATAATCCACCCTGAATTGATAAAATTCTATTAAAAACAGAAGTGTAAAGATTACGAGTATAGATGTCTTAATTTCAAGCTGTAGGTCTACATTTTTTCTAATTTTTAAATGAATCAGTCAACAGACACATAAGTCTGTCCTTGAATATGTTCCTAGTTCCGAGATTTATCAGAAATTTAAAGAAATAAATTAGAAAAACCTCGCCTAATTAAAATAAGCTTGGTTGGTTCGTGAGGTGAGCCACATTCGGATTATTGAGCTAGGCTAGGACGACTTATTTTTATTTTATTCCCCCTTTTTGTTTACATTAAAAGGAATGAATTTTGTCTCTTAAAACACTGAAATGAAAACCATTACGTGATATAGAAGATAAATTTAGAAAGACGAAAATATACATTGTTGATGATGATTTTATAAATACGAAATGTCGAATTGAGGAATGGAATGGAATAAAAACCAACTAAAATCAATTGGAACTACGTAAAAGTACCATAAAATTAGTTAAAATCATGCAAAAATTATTTAAAAATAACAAAGAAACAATTCAACTTATTAAAAACATTTAAATATTGGGGAAAATAGATAAAAATCTAATGTAACATGCTAGAGCTACTAAGAAATGTTCCTTTTGATCTACTGCTGTTACTACTATGGTTTTATAATAAAATAAACCTTTTAGAATAGAGGAAAGTCACCAAATATGGAATAGTATCCTAATATGGAATGCCTTCATTTCTCTAAGACTATAAGTATGAAACGCAACACTCGACCATCTTCTGTTTCATTCGGTCTACTAACTATCGCATCCACACCATCGAGTCAGTTGCGCGAATGCTTCACGTGTGGCAGGCGTGTTTTGTTTTGTTGTCGTGCAGAAAATTTTAAAGGTGAGTAATAAACGAGTATTACCAGCTGTTATATTTGTTTACGTAAGTGTTATACTATTTAGTATATTGGTATTATGTTTATTTCACCATTTTGTGATCTTTTCTCATTAAAATATTGTGACTTTAAAAAATATTTAGAAGAGTTTGAACTAGTATAAAAATCCAAATATGGACAGTCGACGGTGTCTAATTATGGAATATTAAATTCAATGCTTGTGTGTGCTTGTGTGTGCTCTGGGCACATTATGATTGTGCTGGTCCAGAGTTTGATACTTGGATCTGTGACTTTTGCAAGTAATTATGTAACTTCTTCCATTTATCACAATATATTATATTTATTTAATTGATCTCAAAGATATTAATGTCCATTTTTGTTATTGTTATGTTGATTCATGCTTATATTCCATATATGGATACCTATTCCATATTTGGTTACTCATTTGTGATTTTGTTTTTTGTGTTAGATTTTAATTAGATAACTAATATATCTGATTAAATGCTGTTAATTACTACATATAAATGTATGACTGATTAGTAAAAACATTAAACTGATTTAATTTATATGAAGTTTTTTTTTATATCCCAAAAACAAAATGGTATTCCATATTTGGTGACTTTCCTCTACAATAAGTACAAGAAAAGCATATAGAATGTTGACGAATAGCGAAGCTCATAAAATAAACAACGAAGGCATTCAAATGCATCAAATAAGCATCCGTCATCCATCAAGTCTCTAGTTATATCGAGTTTCATAAAAATTAGTGTCATGCCAAAGGGACCAACAACGAAAATCTTTCATATATTTAGGACAACAATAGATGACATTAGAATGACATAAATATAGACGTTGTTTGTCTTGATATCGACCGGTGTATTATGAAGTAGAGAGAGAGAGAATTGCCTACGCGGTCAGGTAACGAATAAACATCTCGCGTTACAGCTATGTTGCACAAAAGGAACATTGGGGACAATTTGTTGCGGTGAATTGGGTTAATCTTAAGAAAGGAAATACGGATGGCATATCTCGTATACAGAGTGACTATAATTGTGTTTTAAGAGACCAAGAACATGATATGATTTAAAAGACGAGTGTTTTCTATCTAATACAAGCTACAAAATTTCGATTGCAGAATCTTCTTCGATATTTTTTATTTTGTTGAGTAGTTAGGGAGGCGAGGTCGCTAAATGGCGTCAATCTCGAGCGCCGTCGAGACCTATCAAAATCGAAAGATAAAGTAATTTCGAAAAGGTAACGGTAAAAACCATTTTAGCGGTGGGTATGGCGTGTACGGTTTTTCAAAAATGTTAAAAAAAAACAGTTACTTGGACATTTTCGAGCGCGTCAGGTATGCCCCAAGTGCCTCTGATAACAACGGTATACTAATCTGCCGGTTTGCGTGGTGGGGATAGGCATATAACAGGCTATTGAATAATATAAATAAATGAAACTGTACATGTTAATAATACTTTTGTATACAGATACGCGTAACTTTTTCCCAGTCCACGAAAATTGTAGAGAGGCATTAGGAAAAAAGTTTGAGATATAATAAGAGTTACATAATTCAATCATCGTTGTTCCATATCAATTTCTTTTAACACCCTCCGTTTTCGAGATATTATACTCAAAAAAAGGGAAGTTTGAGTTTTCATGATGCTTTAAGTCCAAAAGTTTTAACTTTGGACAAAAATGTAAAGAAACCTTTTTTGTGTAAAATGAACTGCCACGCTTCTTCCCAATTTTTCTCCAATTCTTCAGATACATCATGAAATATTCAAACCCCGACTGATTCTTGAAATAAAAAAGTATCTGGTACTCAAGAATTGAGCTTTATAGTGTTTGAATGTTGTAGATCACCCTGTATACTTGTTGTTAATGCAGCATCTGTACGGAAAATAATCTCGTAATAATGGTTAACTATTTCTTGATGCCGGTGTATAGATAAGACCTAGAAAGAATTGCAGTTGTCGCAAGAATGTCAAATTTTATAAAAACACAGGTAGTTTTTCGTTATTCTGAAGAATCTTTTGAATTACTTTAAGTATCTTGACAAATATGTAAGTTTGAGACCTATAGAATTCCAAATTTTGTAATATTTTAACTTACTTTCATCTGCCTTTTTCAAATAGAGTATAGATGCCGTTAAACAACTTATTAGAACACTGGAAAATTATGCATTAATCGCCCATTTTCGAAGGTAAGTTGCACTAAAATATTATCTATTATTGTAAATAATAAATTTTATTAAAATATGGTTTTGTTAGATGCTTTACTTAGATTAACAATGGCGGCCTTAGATATTTCAACGGCCTGCATCTTCATCCTTTGCCCATACCTAAGACTGACGACTCATCAGATGATGATTATTCAACTTCAAATTTACCAATTGTCATCGCCTGCGACCTGTTTCAACACAGAAGTGACTGCAACATCAGGTTATTTTTGTTTTTATTATTTATGGTTGTTTTTATTTGTTCTGATATGTTTTTGTTTTCATTTTTTCAAATTATTGTTTTTTTGCTTCCTATCAAAATCCTATACTATTAAACCAATATAGACTTGGTCTCTAATCAAAATAAAATATTTTGAGCTCTTTCAAAGCAAGGTCTTAGGTTCTCATGTCAAGAAAATTGGTTTTTGGAACTTTAGTTCTTTACGTCAGGTGTTTGAGCGACCAGGGGTCGCGACGCAAAAGATCTGACCGTTACGTTATGTTACGTTGCTTCGTTATGTGCCTTACTTGCGTGCGTATGCTTTCTCCTGAGTCTCTCTCGTTTACGAAGCAGCGATTCATATGCTTCGGCCGGGAATCGAACCCAGGCCACCCGCGTGGAAGGCGAGCATTCTACCACTGAACCACGGATGCTATATTAAAATTCTATGCAAAGCTGGTATTCGCAGTGCTGGTGATCTACTTGAATTCGTTCGGACTCATTTTTACTATTATTTCCATAATTTTTTTTTCGCGATTGATCTTTTTTGTTTGTTTACAGCATCGGTTGTCAGGACGGTAGGTTGTGTTTACTGGTTTCTAAGTTTAACACGTCGGTAAGTGATTTATCTTCTATCTGCCCCAAGAAAGATTTGCTTTCAAACCAAGTTCTAAGGTTCTAAGGTTCTTATATCAAGAGAGTTGTTTTTTGTTATAGTTCTACGGCATTATCCCAAGAAGTTTGAAACAAAATATTTAGATTTTGAATCAAGAAATATCTTACATACTAGTTTGAAGCTGAGACTGTAAAGACTTTGAACAAATAGATTAAGTTCTTCCGTGAAGAAATTTTAGAAAAGACAGTTAATCTTTTGGTTGAAGAAACCTCGCTCTTGGACCTATTCAAAAAGCGCCAATTATTTGGGCCGAAGCTATAATCTTTTCTTCCAAGAGTTTCTTTTTTTCAGTGTGTGTTTTCGTTGCTTCTTTAATATTTACTTCAAAAAACTCCATTTCAAACGAAACATTTATTTTAATATAAATTTTTCGACCAATATTTCCATCTATGAAAATGTTTCAACGGAGTTTCTGTTGTTTAGTGAGTTTTCTTGTTAGCGCATCGAATCGATATCTTAAATATACATTAAATCCAAAAGGTCATTCGTCATAGTAATTGATGGTGGTTGGGCTTTCGACCTGTTTGATATAGTAATAGCTCGATTTAACTTTACCTAATAAATATTCATCAATACCGCGGACGTTCATATATAAATATTCGTTTCCCATTAATTAAAATGATCGATACTAGGCTCTGGTAAATCAGTTCGAAAGTTACTACAAAACGGTAAGAAAAGGAAATTGTAAATAATAGCTACTTGGTATCAAGTAGACAAGTTAAATCTACAATAATTGTATTCGCCAAAAAGAGAATTTGCGTTACACAAGTCAGTAAAAGTAGCGGCTTCTCCTTAGATATCGAGGAGCTGAAAATGTGAGAAAAAGACCTAGAAGTGGATGACCAAGGCTCACCCACCCCTGCACAAGTTCCTTCTCTGACGGTCCCAGAAAGTCAATCTAGGTAGTATAACACCCATTTTTGTTTAAAATCCTTCTATAAATTATTTCAATAAAAATATTCATTCGCGATTGGAATGTTTCATTTTTTTTCTGTTGAAAAAAGTACTTCAATGCCAAAAAGATTGTCTAAACCCCCCCCTATCCCCATCTAAAACGAACTATTTTTACGTTTCAATAAAAAATCGACAGTAAAAACTTTTTCCAGCACCCGGTATAAGTACCATGCAAGAAAGGTAAGTGAGGTAAGGTAATAAAGCAACTTATGGAACAAGCAAGACATACACACACACATACACACAGACGCAGGTATCAAGGGGCGGCGCCAATACAGGTAAGAGCCAATCTCCAGTCATCATAACTTGAAGAACAGGCCAATGAACACGGACATTCTTCATTGACCATTCGTATAAACTACAGACTTAATATACATATAGTATGCAATGCAGAGGCATAGTTGGTACAGTGAGTTTTCTTGATGGCGCATTTAATCAATATCTCGAATATATATTCCATTCAAATTGTTAGTTACGTCTATTCGTGTCTATATACAACTAGGATATTTATTTTATTAATTAAATACGAAGCTTTTAACAATAAATACAATAATTTATTTCAAAAAGATCAATATCTAATTGGGATTAATTAATGACTCTTCTTGGGGTTTAGACAACTTAAACTGTTCAATTTCATGAAGACACTCTTTTTTTAATCAGCCTTAACTCATTTACTGTCTGAAATGATAATTTGTTGTGGATTTTCTCAAAATATCGAATTATACTATAGGGGGAGGGCTGCTGCCCCCCCAA
>CAJUYI010002873.1:0-27436 GCA_910591695.1 Galerucella pusilla | reverse complement strand
AATCACTTATAAAAGTAAAACACAAATAAATTAAAACCATTACAATATATATATATATATATATATAATATAGGGTAAAGAGAAGAGGTCCAAGTACAGTCCCTTGTGGTACGCCATAGGTGATTGTTTTTGGTTCACTAAATACTCCATCCACTTCCACATATTGTTTTCTATTTTTTAGGTAGCTTTCTATTATACGATATATTTTTCCACGTAGTCCATAAAATTGAATCTTTTCCAGTAAACGCTTGTGACACACCGTCTCAAAAGCTTAGAGAGGTCGATAAAGATACAAATTGTTTTTGTATCTAGAGCATTGTATAGTTGAGAGATTAAAGCGTGTATTGCATCCCCTGTCGATTTTTTCTCTCTAAACCCATATTGATTATCATTTAGTACTTGAAACTTATTTAAAAACTGGGTTATTTTATTTTTTAGTATTTTTTCAAGAATTTTCGAAAAAACTGACAGCAGCAATATTGGCCTATAATTGAAGACACGAGTTCACGAGGGTCTATGTAACATTTAGATTATTTTTAGATAATCAATTTTAAATTTTTCACTTTGGAACTTTTTTGTTATAATAAATACAAAAACGAAATTTGGGTTATATATTGGCTATATTTAGATAAAATTTTTTATGGTATCAGCAAAGTGACTGACCAAGAATATGCGGGATCTGGGTTACTTAGACCCTTTATCAATTGAAAATTGAACAAAAGATGTATTAGTGTAAGTAAATAAAGGGTCTAAGTATGCAAGAACTATACATTTTGCTACACCGAGAAGGGAAAAACAATGGATATTTGCTAGCAAAAAGTTTTTTATTGTTAGAAATACAAGAAAATCATAACATATGCTGGTATACAAAAATACAAGGAAAACATCGTTAGATAAATGATAAGTTAGTAGGTATACTTCATTGATATTGATAATAAAATACATTTTATTATGCTATTCTAAAGAGTCTTTCTTTTTTTATCATTTTTGTTCTTTATATTATCTGGTTCTATATTTTTAGTCCAAATTCTGGTATAAAAATGACGAAAGGCTTCATCGATGTATTTGTTGTTTTAAGTTATTAATTTTTTCTTCCGATAGCTGGTTTTTCTTATTTGAAATTGGAATCATTGTGTAGTCATTGCTATCGATTGGTTCACTTTTATACTTCATACTATCAACCTGTAAGAATGGTGTATTTGGATCAAGGGTGTCTTTATACAAGAATTCGCCGTATTTTGCAACGCGGATCCATTTAATGTTATCTCTTATTGAAATTTTTTCATTTAATGTGTTTTTTTTTTCGTTGAAAAGATGTAACTTGTTGGGGATTTCACTTAAATCCTTAAAATGATCTGCCATGTTTATGACCGCACTATTTATCTTGCTTGTCGATTTTATTATATCTCTATATTGATCGGTTGTAAACACTTTTTCGTGTTTCCTCATTTCCTTTTCGATTCTCCCGAAATCCCGATCTGAATCAAGGAAAGAATGTCTTACTTCCGGAAATTTATGACCTATGGTCTTCACATAGTTTTTTAGGATCAAGTACTGGTACAAGCAAATTATGTCAAATTATGGTCAGAACAAAAATCTGACCAAATGATCAAATGGTCAACTTTCTTCTCGCCGCTTATAATTTGTAGAAAAGTATGAAGTGAGCTTCCAATTTCTAAACTGCCTTTTGTTGCTGTTTCTTCTGTCCACGTTAAAAAGTAAGACCTGTCACCATCGGTTGATATCGTGTGGATTCCAAAATTCTAGAACCACATTTGCCTTAAGTAAAAGGCTTTTGAAGTTGTAATTCTTGGTAGGGGCATACTTTGTTGTAAATCCATTGTTAGGTATAATATATTTTCATTATCGCGAGCATGTTGTCTATCTACTTTTTGTTGTTCAAATGCAAAATTGAAATTTTCTGTATGTTCTTCATTATTAAGCCCTGAGTCGCAAGTACTGCATGTGTCACTCTTGGGAGTGGAAAACGATAAATTGAATTCCGTCGAAAAAATGTGTATATAAAAACTTTTTTTCACTAAAAATTTATTGTCTAACTTGTTTGCCTGTATATACTCTCTATAGAGTTTATACATTTTGGACATATTTAGAAGAGGAGATAAGTACATTTTGTAGGGGTTTTTATTTCGTGAGTAGTGAGACTGGTCAGCTGGAAACGAGCGTATGTGTTGTTTAACATCAACAACTTCATTTGGTATTCTATTTGCTCTTGATTCATGTCGACCCCTTTTATCTGGAGATGTTTTGCAGACAGTGACAATATTTTTATTGCATAAAGGGTCTAAGCTACCGTTTTCAAAAACAAAGTGATGCATAAAGGGTCTATGCTACAAATTTGGAACTTAGCACCTTTATGCACTCACAAAAGTGATTTTTTTCTTTACATAGACCCTTTATCCACCCATAACTCTGTTATCAATTAAGATACCTTTATTTATCCTAGCCCAATAAAATTCTACGCCCTAAAAACCCCCAAAAAGTAGCAAAAAGCAATTTCTCACAAAAATGTTACTTAGACCCTTTATGAACTTGTGTCTTCAATTTTGTGTCAATGTTTTGTCGCCAGTTTTATATAGTGGCTTAACAATTCCAATTTTGAGGCATTCTGGGAAGCATTCGTCATTAAAACTCTTATTTATTAGATAAGTTAACGGTTGTGAAATTTCATCTTTTATTTCCTTAATGGTTTCAACTCTGATGTTATCCCAACCAGGTGCTTTTTTAGATTTTAGTGTATGTATTACATTTTCTACTTCGGCTTCAGTTATATTATGTATATACATAGTATTATCGATATTGTCCAAATGTTCTTCGAAGTCATCTGGAGGTAATATGTTGTTCGCCAAGTTCTGTTCCAATTCGGTATAGTAGCTATTGAAGTTATTTGCTATATCAATAGCAGCTGTTAATACTTTCCCATTTCCTGTTAATTTTTCGATTTTTGGCTTAGGTTTTTTCTTTCCACAAATTTTGTACACACAGTCCCACAAAGCTAAAGAAGAGTTCTCACTTTTTTGTATTAAAGTATTTACATAATTCCTCTTATTTATGTTTATTAGGGATTTAATTTTACTCTTATATCTATTATATCTTTCTTTCAATTTTTTATTTTCAGGGTTTTTTAAAGTTAATGAAAACAGATTGTTTTTTTCCCTAATGGAATTCGCTAGACCTTTAGTCATCCATGGTTTTCTTACCAACTGTTTATTTTCTTTTATTTTTACCAATTTTGTATTTTTATCTATATGATAATTTATTTACGAAAGAGTCGAATGCTGCATTTACATTTTTTAATATGTACATGTCTTCCCATTTTTCATTTTGTAAATCGGTTTTTAGTTTATCATGATTTAAATAGCTTTTGTAGTTTAATTTTTCTTCATTTGGAGTTCCTTGGTCAATACGTATAGTTAATCCTATTGGAAAGTGATCCGTTATATCGTTCTCAAAAATAAAACTATGCTGTCCTTTTATATTTCTATTTGTTTTAAAGAAGAAGTGATCTAAACATGTCTTACTAGCAGGTCTTGTAATTTTATTTATATACGATTCGAAATTGTAGGTGTTCAAATAGTTTCTATAATTTTCAACATGTTCCTCAATACTTAGCAAATCGATGTTCATATCACCTACTATAACATGTGTCTGGTGTTTCTTGTTTTTTTCTAAATATCTTAGTAGTTCCAAGTTAAACTGATCTGGCGCTGAAAATGAATTTGGTGATCTGTATATTGCAGTTAAAAAAAGGTTACAATCTCTTAAAGAAATATGCATTTCAGCTGCTCTATGATCAGCGATTAATGTGGTTTCGAATTTATAATTTAATGAAGATTTGATATAAATAATTATACCATCATTTCTATTTATTATTCCATTATTATACATATAGAATATCATACCCATCCAGTGAAAAAACAACTAAAGAATCAGTGAGTTGGAAGGTTTCTGTTAAAACGATTATATCAAACTCCAGTTTAAAATTATTTAGAAATATACATAAACTATCAAAATTTTTACTGAGACTACGTATATTTAAATGAATTATATTAAATTTGCCAACCGTCTTTTCTAAATATACTGTATTGAATTCAGAGATATTTTTAATGACCCTAGTGTCTACAGTGTTATGCTTATAATTTTGAATATATGCATTCATTTTTTTATTATTTTTATTTTTTTATTTATTTATTTTTTTCCACTAAACACTAAAAATAAATTATTTGTTGGAGTTTGTAGAACCAAACGGTGTTCTGGCTTTACCAATGTTATTTTTGTATGCTTCTGCTGTAGGAGTAGAGTCTGGCTGCTTCGTTTGAGTTTTAGAATTTCCTCCTTTCTTGGTTTTTTCTAAGTTTGGTACTGGTTGAGTTTGCAAGATCGGTGCTGAATGATTTTCAAAGTTATTTACAGTGGGTGTACTGGGAGCGCTGTTTGTATGTACAGTATTATAGCTATCAGTTTCAGTCCCCTCATAGGCTAGTATGTCTACAACAGAAAGAATCTCGTTATCGACGTATAGTTTGGCACCTTTTATATAACACCTATTTGCAGAAGTTTTGACTCTTTTTAAATGTCTGCTAAGTATGTCGTTTACTTCACGTTGAGATGTCGTTAAATCGTGTGAGATTTTAATATTAGTACCCTTTAGTTTTGAGCAATTTTTCAGAACTAGTAATTATAGGTTTCCTGTTGGTGTTTAGAAACCTTTTGTGTCAGGTTATTCAGTTTTTTATATTTTTGCTCATCGTTGAGGATATCTTTTATTTCTATATTTCTTAGGTCTTCTCGAAGTTTTTCTTTGTCCTCGTATAGTTCACAGTACAGTACTACGTGCTCAGGCGTTCCGATTTCTCATTTTCTCTTAGGTTGAATCTGGAAAGATACGTATGATATGGCCCATGTCCAGTCAAGAAATGCACTAATCCTGGTGATGGATTAAAGAACTCTGGTACTTCATCAAGCACTGGCAGAAATTGAAAGAGTCTTCGTGACTCCATCGACGTTTCCCATTCTTTTTGCAACTTTTGTAAATTTCTGTCTCTATTTGTCTTTCCGAGACAGCTCTGGTTTCCAATATTTCTTCAATTTTGTCAATATTACCCTTTCTCCACCAGTACATTGACGCTCTTCTCTTGATTTCGAACCTCAACGGCAAAACACCCACTAATGTTGTAAGCGCTTGCGTTGAGGTTGTGCTAAAAGCTCCCGTAATTCTCACCAGAAAACCTCTTTGTGCTCTATCTACTTTTTCTCTGTTTTTCACATTCTTCAGCCTGTGAGCCCACATACTTGCACCGTAACCTACAATTGAGGCAAGCACCGTACTCAGATAGATTCTCACCTGTTTGAAAGGTATCTTGTATTCCCTTTGCGCCAACCCTGCTATTTTGTGCATTGCTGAGACCGCTCTTTCACAGACGCTCGTAATCTGATTTGCATATAATCTTGATTCGTCAATTGTTATTCCTAAATATTTTGTTTTGTTTGATCGCCGAATAAGCTTTCCATTGATCTTGATTTGCGGATCTCTGTTCAGCTTACCTTTGATCACACAAAACATCGATTTGTTTTCTGATATTTCAAGTTCCATCTCTTGCACCATTGGTGTACAATGTTCATGAGATTGTTTGCTTTTTGTTCAAGATCCCTTCTATTATTTGCGTCTGTAATGAGAAGAAAATCATCAGCATATGCAACACATCCCAAGGCATCAGGTGTTGTCGTTGTCTGTTCCAACAATTCCTCGAGCATGACATCCCAAAAAATGGGGCCACACACGGATCCTTGTGGACATCCTTTCGTTATATGTCTTGTTACACAACCACCGGGACAGCTAAGGCTTGCATACCTGTCCTGACAATAATTCCTAAAACTCTCATACAAATCCACTGAGCATTCCAATCTTTGTAGCCTTCCAAAAAACGCTGGCCACCAGAGATTATCAAATGCTCCAGATATGTCAATAAAGATCATTATTACATATTTATTAGTTGATGAATTTACTATTTGCATTGCTTTGTTTGTCGCATCTTCAGTTGATTTGCCTTCTCTATATCCATATTGATCTGGATGTAGTCCTCTTATTTTTCTTGAAGTCATTACCCCGGGTAACACTCAGAACACTTCTCGTGCTACTTCCGACCAGCCCGATCATAGCACGTCGAAAGGGAATGCTTTAGTGCATACCATGACATCCGCCTCGCCTCGACCTCTGTGCTGGAACTGCGGTAAAGAGGACCATAAGTTTCGAGCTTGTCCGGAACCAAGAAAGAAATTTTGTTTCAGATGTGGTCGTGAGGATGTCATGGCACCAGATTGTCATTCTTGTCCAAAAAACAGGAGTGCAGGTTCACGGCAGGCCAGTCGGAACCACTAATTGCAAATCCGGCCAAGGTTTCGTTAAATTCAATGTCCGTCTTGTTAGATTTTGTGTTGGCACACGCCAAGGACGACGTGAATATTTTCGGTAAAACCTTTTTAGCTCTGTTAGACAGCGGTTGTTCAAATACAGTAATTGGGGAGTTAGGTTGGAATCAGTTAAAAGGTATTTGCAAGTTGAATAAGTCACCGGTAAAGGATTGTGTAGTTGCAAATGGTGGACGATGTGATGTTTTAGGATCAATTACTGTACCTGTACAACTACTTAACCGCGTGAGAATTCTAGAAATGATAGTAGTGCCCAATCTACCACATAGCATAATACTCGGCGTTGATTTTTGGTCTTCCATGAAAATTGTCCCAGACTTATACTCCGGACCATGGTCATTTAGGAAGGAGAGTGACCTACCATCTTCCCAATGTTCAGCTATTCAGTCCTTGGAGCACCTAACGCTGGCTCAAAAGGCACAGCTGGATGGCTTGGAGGAATCAATCTTCAGTGTCCTGGGAAATCAGTTAGGTTGCACTCATCTCGTGGAGCATACGATAAAGACCAAAGCAATCCCGATAAAACAGAGACACTATCCTATATCTCCTACAGCGCCAGGTTAATATCGAACTTGATCAAATGTTGGCAAATGATATTGTTGAACCTTCTACATCACCGTGGGCATCGCCGATAGTGTTAGTGAAGAAATCCGATGCTTCTTACAGGTTCTGTGTGAACTACAAGAAATTGAATGAGGTTAGCGAGAAAGATGCATATTCCATTCCTTTTGTCAGCGCTACCTTGGATAAGTTGAGAGACGCTAGGTATCTCACAACCTTAGATATAAAGTCCGCATATTGGCAGATCCCAGTCGCGGAAGCGTCGCGACCTTTAACAGCCTTTGTTGTACCCTCCAGAGGCCTCTATCAATTCAAACGAATGCCGTTTGGATTACACAACGCCCCAGCTACCTGGCAACGATTTATTGATCGTGTGATAGGGGTGGAGTTAGAACAATTCGTATTTGTTTACCTAGATGACATAATCATTTGCACTCCTACGTTTCAGGAACATCTAAATATTTTACGAACTGTCGTGGATAAAATAACAAAAGCAGGGTTAACTTTGAACCGAGAAAAATGCCATTTTTGTAAACCCGAATTGACCTATCTGGGATATATCGTAAATTCTTCAGGCTTGATGGTTCATCCCGAGAAGGTGGAAGCTATTGTCAAGATACCAGAGCCAAGAACAGTTTCCGACGTTCGCAGAGTAATAGGTATGGTCTCGTGGTACCGAAGATTTGTACCAAACCTCTCAACTTTGATTGCTCCACTCACGGTTTTGCTGAAGAAGAATGCCAATTTTGTTTGGGATGAAGCATGTAAAAGTGCATTCACGAAAATAAAGGAACACCTCATCACTGCACCCATTTTAACATGTCCAAATTTTGATTTACCCTCTTATATTCATGCCGATGCCAGAGATTTTGGAATTGTAGGAGCGTTGTCCCAAATCCACCCATAAGGGGAAAAAGTAGTGGCCTACCTCAGTAGATCCTTAACCAGAACCGAAAGGAAATTCAGTACTACGGAAAAAGAATGTTTGGCAGTACTCCATGCAATAGAAAAATTTCGTCCGTGCATAGAGGGAACGCGCTTCACTGTAATCACTGACCATTACAGCCTCAAGTGGTTGTTCGATTTCAAAGATCAAGCTGGACGTGTTGCCAGATGGGCATTTCGGATACAGCAATATGATTTCGAAATTGTACATAGGAAAGGAGCGGATCACGTTGTACCTGATACGTTGTCCAGATCTGTGCCTCGTATTAACGTAGTTGAGATACTTCCATCAATTGAAAAAGTCAAAGATAAGTGGTATAGGCAGCTGTACCAAAAGATCCTCAAAGACCCTAACAAATATCCCGATTGGAGAATTGTAGAGAACCGAATATACAAACTAGCGAAGGTAGCTTATCCCGATCTAACCCAGACAAATAAAGAATGGCTAATAGTAGTTCCTAAAGAATATCGTTCTGCAATGATCAAGGACCATCATGATCCCCCGACGTGTGGGCACTTGGGAATATATAAAACAGTAAATAGATTGAATCTCAAGTATTATTGACCCAAGATGAAGGCCGATGTATCCCATTACGTGAGACGGTGTGCAACTTGTTTAAAAACGAAGCCAGAACAGAAAGCACCTAGAGGCTTAATGTTAAGTTGTGCACCAACAACCTCTCGCCCATGGCAAATTTTAAGTATAGATTTAGTTGGACCCTTACCACGTTCTTCCGCTGGTTATTTCTTCATTCTAACCGCTAATGACATATTCAGTAAATTTGTGTTGTTTTTCCGGTTACGAAATGCGACAGCTCCAAAAATCGCTGAAATAATAGAGGACCATAAATTCCTGATGTTTGGAGTTCCGGAAAAGATGATTATAGATAATGGTAAGCAATTTCGTAGTCATCAAGTCACTTCCATCTTAGACAAGTATGATGTGGAAAAGCGATATTTATCCAATTTTTCTCCTCAGGGTAACGCCGTGGAAAGATACCATCGGGTTATGAAAACAATTTTTAGTTCATATGTTTTTGATAACCATCGTGATTGGGACAAATATTTACAGAAGGTTGCTTGTGCGATGCGATCAAGTCGACATGAAGTTACAAAACTATCTCCTAACTTCGTCATGTTTTCCCGGGAGATTGACCTCCGCGGAAGAGCTTTGATTCCAATATCTGAATTCGATGAAACCTATGACCCAGTGGCTCGAGCAAACGCAGTCCAAGGAGTTTTTAAAGACGTCGCTAGTAGGATAAAGAAGTCCTCATGACCAGTCGTGATCGCTACAATCTCCGTCGAAGAAGTGAAAGATTCCAATTGGGCCAACAAGTATAGAAAAAGGTTTACGCGGTCTCCGACAAAACCAAAATTATCAAATAAGTTTGAAGGACCGTATCGAATAACGAAGATCCTCTCCACATGGTCGTATGAATTCACTTTTAATGCTAAGCGATACGCTATCTGGCGGAATAAACTCGCATCAATGTCACGTGACCAGCAAGTGTGATTGCTTTGTATTTATTTACATCCAAGTGTGCATTTGTGTGAGGATTATAGTTGTTTGATAGTGATAAATAGTTTGTTAAAAGTAAAAATGACCATCAGAGCAAATTGTTGTGTACCTGAATGTAACTCTGTGTATAAAAAAACCCCGATTTGACCTTTCATCATTTTCCAAATGAGGGTCAGAGAGTCGAGAGTATTGGAGAATCCGGAATGAGGACTATGGTTGATAGAAAGAAACTGTGGGAGATCAAATTGAAAATAGGAAAGAGAGTTACCAAAAATATGAGAGTTTGCTCTAAACATTTTGTCGAGGACGATTTCATAACTCCTAGTAATTGTAAGTATTTTGCTTTTTATATTAAATGTGGTTGAAATAATTATCTAACAATTTTTCAGGGGGCTATCAGAAACGGTACCTGAAAAAGACTGCTGTACCAAGTAAAAACTTACCTGTGTCCAGTGTTATAACAAAATCAAAAAGTTTGAAGATAGAAGAGAAAAAGAGAGGTGATATGAAAAACTTACTGAACGAATACAGGCAAGTTCTCTTGCTGGTTATTTTTATTGAAGTCAAAACTAAATAGGTAACTATACTTACTAACTATTGGTCATTTCAAATTTTAGGTTAATCAACTCCCTTCCACCCTCAAGGATGACATGATATCGAACTCATTTAGTGACTTTGATGGAGCTAAAGCACTACTGAAGCTTCAACAACAGGAGTTACCATTTGTTGAATGCGAGGATAAAGGTTTTCAGAATTTTCAGGAATACTTTTCCTTTGCATTTGGTACCAATTGTTGATGATATATTCACAATTATTTGTGGTATTGTTAATTTGGGTAGTCCTATTTTGAGAGAATATTTGTTTTTCCACTGATGATTATGCTATGAAGAAAAATTGTTGCAAATATTTATAAATTAAATAATACACAGAAATTTCATAAGTATTTTTATTGTATACAGGAAATGTCACATTATTTTTGAGAAATGATAACTATTTTCCTGACTTGATGCATCTTGAAATAATTCTTCTAAAAAAATTGTTGTTGCTAACCAATAGTTTATATATCTTTGAATATTTCAGAGATAAAAATTAATTTATTAATTAATATATTTATAGTATTCATGGTAAATCATGATGAACAATAAATACAAGTTGTTTATAAACAGATATTGGAAATCTGTTCAGCTCGTGCTTACAATAGTCGTGCTTCTCATACAGTCTCCTTACCTATTCCCACCTCCTCTCCAACAAAAAAATCTATTATATATGATAGTGAAAGATTATTTAATCATTTGCCATTGAACATTAGGAAAATAAATAACAAAATGCATTTTAGGAGAGAGGTAAAAAGATTGTTGACATCAAGTGCCTACTATAAAGTTTCGGAGAACTATGTCAATTCTTTTGCATTGATTTCATGGGGATCACTTTTCACTGCACTAGTTTGCAAACAGTAGGATCTGATCATCCATTTTTTGCCCACTTTTTATCTGACCACACATAATAACATGGTTCGCTGCCAGAACAGCTTCATCTTCTACAATGCATCTGCTGTTTGGAGAAGCAGATAAATAATCAAAAATTGAGGACAATGACAGAAACATATCTTCAAAAAAATATCAGAAAAATATATAACAGATTATCCTGTTCGAAAAAGTAAAAAAGCTTGCTCAACCACAATAAACTCTTAGGTTATTTACAATGCAATCACACTTGGCGTCAAAAACATATGTTTTTCGACAGAATGACAGCGCGGGAAAATTAAGGTTAAAATGTCAATTAACGGACGACACCAATGGTCGTAATAAGGGAGTATGGCACGCCAGAGACTTAAAGAGTCACCCACCAGATACAGATGGATCCGATAGCGAGGCCGAATAAGTACTAGCTCGGTGGGAGCATACTTCTTGTCTGCCCCGCCGGAGTAGAGTCGTTTTCGGGGTGGTGTCGGTTGACTATCGTGAGGTAGCTTCATTATTTTTTTTTGGGTAGGTGAACGTAGTAGATAATGATTCGTTGCGGTTTTTGTGGAGAAAAACCTTCTCCTGGAAAGGGGAGGATTGTTACGGTTCGCCCTGAAAGAACAATCAAATTAAGAACTGTAGCTTGGATGCATAAGGGATTTATTTAGTACCTTGATGATGTTTTTATTTATAATAATACACTAGGAATACACTGAAAATATTTTTAATTAAGTGAGAGGAACAAAACCTCATTGATTGACATAAATAATAAATCGTTTATAGGTTAACCTTGGTGAAAGACTTTTTTAATGTACTCTTGTGTCTTGATTATTTGGGTCATCAGTTAGCCATTTGACCTTGACCCCGACTTAATAGGTAAAAGACCTCTTATAACCTTTCAAGGCCAATGTCATAGGTCACTGGCCTAAAACCACCATTTTGTATTGTGCTTTTTCCAAGTCTAGAAGGTTGTTCAACCTACGTTAACTACGGTTTTGGGATTTGGAAAAAATATAAACAATCAGGGATTCTCCTATACAAAGTGTTGTACAGGGAGCATGTATGCATGGATTTAGTTCCTGATTTCACAAAAATACATGGTCACCCACCATCAAGGGTAAGTAATCCAACCTATATCGATTAAGACTCCATCACCAGTACTAGTTATCTATATTTGTTGTCCGTTAAGGATTCTTTTCTATTTGGTTCTTCACTTGTGTTACCTTATTCTTCAAGAATAAGTACTTGGACTGTAATCGTATAGCCTACTTATCGCTATCCTCTCATGGTTGGGTAACTCCAGCTGCTACCTACTAGCTTCCAGCTGACTACTGCAACTGCAGAGCGAAGTACTATCTGTAGGTAACCTCACCAGGACTTCAAGACATTTGTAAATCCAAGTAAGACCTTTCCAGTTTATACATTGATTGATGTAAATAGTCTAGACCTCATCCTGTCTGTACCGGCTAATTAGTGACAGTGAAACTTATTAAAACTGAGGAAGTGAACCTTACCGTACAGATTATCTGGACTCCATTCAGGTTTTATTATGTAAATTTTTCCATTAACTGAGACAAGTGTATCTAGGTGTAGTTAAAGTATATCTTGTAGAGTCCATCCTATACGGACTAACAATAGCCATAATTCATTATTTAAAACAGATGTTCATCTTCAAGCAAATAGTTATAAGTTAGATAATCTCAAGGTAAATATCACCTTCCAAGCAAAGTATCCATGTGCTACTAATTATAATAGATACTATGCAGAAACGGCACAGGAAAGCTTGGAGCTGCTGACAAAAGCACACTTTCCAGGAGCTACCATTAATCTAAGTCGGCAGGAGGTAGTCAGAAATCCCCAAGAGGCAGGTAGACCCAGTAGGGAAGACTGGCAACATGCCACTGCCATTACAAGACCAGATAAAATAAGGTGGGCCCTAGACGAATTCCAGCCCTTCAAATCACCGGGGAGGATGGAATCTATCCAGTCCTACTGCAGAAGGGTAAAGAGGTATTAGTGCCCCAACTAAGTAAGATCTTCAAGGCTAGCTTAGCCTTTAAACGTACTCCGGTAATATGGAGGAAGGTGAAGGTCATCTACCTTCCGAAGGCAGGTAGAATTTCTGACCAAACGCCCCAGTCATATATACCAATTAGCCTAACGTCCTTTCTGCTCAAGACTTTGGAAAAGCTAGTGGATAGGTACTTAAAGGACAGCGCTCTGAAAGCTCGCCCTCTAAGCGAGAGTCAGTATGCGTATCAACAGGGTAAGTCAACAGACTTGGCTCTGGACGATCTAAATAGGCTACTGTCCAAGTCGATCGACGACAAGGAAAAAGCAGTAGCTACTTTTCTGGATATAGAGGGAGCATTCAATAACGCCTCTCCATTATCTATAACAAGGTGTATGGAAAGAAGAGGGGTCGAACCCATCATCTGCGGGTGGCTTGCAGCTAATCTAGGGAATAGGATAATCACATCCACCCTGGTGGAAGCAACCATCATAGCGGGGGTGGAAAGGGGTTGTCCTCAAGGAGGCGATGTCTTATCGCCCCTTTTGTGGGCGATTCTAGTAGACACGCTTCTAGTAAGGCTTTCAGATGAAGGTATTCAGTGCCTGGGGTACGCGGACGATATTGCTATCGTGATAAGAGGACGGTTTCCAGACACAATATCAGAGGTCTACAAAAGCCGCAAATTAACGGAGTGGAAATTCCATTTGCGAAAGAAGTTAAATACCTAGGGGTAATATTTGACCAAAAGCTCACATGGAACTCCCACATTAAAAAAACCACACACAAGGCCAGAATCGCCCTTGGAAGGTGCAGGCAAATGTGTGGAAAAAATTGGGGTTTAAATCCCAACATGACCGAATGGTTATACACACAGGTTGTGAGGCCAATGATAACCTATGGATCAGTTGTCTGGTGGCCCAGGACACTGCAGATTGGAGCGCAGAGGCAGCTAAGTGGTATTCAAAGGCAGGCATGCCTAAGTATCACGGGGGCCATGAAAACGACTCCGACCGCGGCCCTGGAGGTAATATTAAACGTACCACCACTACATATCCTCATACAAGGAAATGCAAGATCTGTTGGTCACAGATTATTACAGGGACCTTCTCTGATAAGCCAAGAACACGGTAAGGTCTACAAAGAGCTATATGAAGAATTAAAGGCAGATCCAATACTGGGAATGCCAACGGATCAGATTGCCCCAAAATATAGCTTTGAAAACGACTATACAGTTTACATTCCAGAGAGAAAGGACTGGGAAGCAGGGCCTCCTATAACAGCGAATCTCAACTGGTACACTGATGGCTCGAAAACAGACTCCGAAGTAGGAGCTGGAATATATGGGGTACAAGAGAAGATCACGATCTCTCTAAGCCTAGGGAAACATGCTACTGTCTCAGGCAGAGGTACTGGCGGTGCAATGCTGTGCGGAAGAGTTGATAAGACAGGAGGTCGATAACCAAAGAATCGTCTTCTACTCCGACAGCCAAGCAGCACTTAAGGCGATACGCTTATATAAGATAACATCAAATCTGGTGTGGGAGTGTCGAAAAGCCCCAAACAGACTAGGTAGTCATAATAGAGTGACCCTAGCATGGGTACCAGGCCACCAAGGAATGAAAGGCAATGAAAAGGCTGACGAATTAGCCAAGCAGGGAGCAACGGAGGTCATGATAGGGCCAGAACCTTCCTGTGGAATTGCAAAATGCCTATGTAAAGAGAGCATCCACAAATGGATAAACAACCAGGCATTGCGCTGGTGGTATGAAACCCCAGGACAAACACACGCAAAATTATTCCTTAAAAGCCCTTCGACAAAACTGTCACACGACCTACTAAGTCAAAGTCGGGAAACGACGAGGATGATGGTGGGAATGCTGACCGGACATTGTAGGATGAGGAAACATATGCACACAATTGGCCTTGCAGATGACAGCCTATGCAGGTTCTGCCAGGAAGAAGAAGAAACCGCGGAGCACATACTCTGTGAGTGCGAAGGCCTAGCAAGGGTGCGGTTTCACCTATTCGGAGAAGAAAAACCGAGGGCAGAGAGCTAAGCAAAGGAGGCGGTATCCAGGCTATTAGCTATAAAGCTAGATATTGAGCTCTAAATATAGGGAGGACCACAATAGATCTGCAAAGGTCGCAGTGGGATAGGACAAAGAGCCACTCCAATTCGAATCTAATCTAATCTAATTTTAATAGATTACTGACGTGGAAATAAATGTAATCCCAGAAGTATACTTTTGTGGAATCTTTCCAGATAAAGTTTTAAGTTCTTCATTTTAATATCGCTTACAAGGCAAGCCAAGCGCTGTCAATAGTGTCAATATTTTATCGGTACGTTCACACCGAACCATTTGTTTTATCAATATAAAATAGATGATTCACTCTATCGAGTAGTTCAATTGCACCTTACAACCAAACTACATCAAAGATCACAGAATATTCCCTTCGCTAGAGGTGAGGTACTTTGAATATTCCTTGATACGGTTTTACCCACCCACTCTCCGCATCAAGAAGTACGGGATATAGATATATACATCTTTGAAACAATCAATAAATTTGAGAAAAGAAGTTAGACCCTTCTTATGTACGTTTTGCTTCCTACTATTCTGTGGCCACTCAGGGGAAAAGTAGGAAGCTAACAAATAGTAATACATGAAGACATACCACCAGTAGCTCCTGCTTGCACCAAAGGTGTGTCACTGTGCACCTGTCCTTTGCTGGATAGCAAATGGATTTTTGACAATCAAAGATTGAATTTGGTTGAAGTTGAAACTATCAAAAAGTATGAAAATATAAGTTTTTGTGTTAAAATTACCTTCTACGAAAAAATTTTCATTGTGAAGCTCCATTGGGTCATCACTGTTTTCTGTTAGTTTCAGCCTATAAAATGAGCAAATACTTATGATCATTTCTTTCTAAAAACTGCCCCAAATTTATAAGTACCTGTTTTTCTATTGGATGTGTTTCAAAATGAAAAGTTAGGTTAGAACCTGACTCTCGAACACCGCTCTGCCCTTGGATGCATTTTGGAATCAAATCCGGAATTTGCTGTTCTCAAAGAGTGAGAGGCTTTAGTTTTGCTAACCCACCACCACTAACTGTCATTCCTTTTTTTCCTGCTTTGGCTACTGCATTTTTTTTTCAAATCTTGCCAGATCTGGAATATATTGAAATGTTACAAAATTGCACAAGACATTAATTTATCGGTGAGTACCTTTCGCCACTTCAACCAGTCTTTTTTGGCCCCTCCAATCACAGAGTTCAATTGATCAGCAGCTTGTTGCCACAGTTTTTTTGTCAACCTGCCTGGTAAACTATTCTGTAAATACCCCGCTAATTAATTCAGGATGATCTATTGAAAACTCAACCAGAATGATGTTTTGTCTATGGGTATCCCCTTTTTAATTTCAATGGTATGTTGGGTGAATATTCAAGAATTTATTATTCTCAAATTCACTTTTAGATTTTACCAGAATCATGCATATAAACCACAGGTTTCCAGAAAGTACACACGATTCATACATATGAAGGCGATCTATTCATCTCAATCTATGGAACAGCTTTATAGACGAAATTTCAATGACCTATATTGCTTATTTGGGGATTCTGGTGAGATATTATACAGTGTGGGCCACAGAAAATAGTCCACTCCAATATTTGGATATTTGGCAGTACTCATTCTAAAGGTGTAGTTTGCACTGATGACTTCAGTACAAAGTACAGTTGATATGACAGCTTGTTAAAATCATGAAGAGTCTTGGCAGGTCCGAGAATTTTTGTCTGTGTAACACCTTGGAAAACAATTGTGAAAACAATCCACTGGTCAACTGTGTGAACACTATATCAATTTTGTACATCTTGTAGGTTACCCTTCAAGGTAATGGTTGATGACACCATTAAGAGACCCAATTCAACAAGGGCCAGCAGAAAGATACCAAAATTCCATTAAAACTGTCAGAAGCACTATCGAAAGATGAAATGGTGTTCTCAAAGGTTTTAGAAGCCTTTTACATGACAGGACTTTGCATTACTATTCCATTAAGGCATCAAAAATTATTGAAGCATGCGCGGTATTGCACGATGTGTGCCTGAAGTAGAAATCCTTGAGGAAAATATACTGGATGGAATAATGAACGGGGACCATATATTCAAGAAAACGCAGCCAATGACGATTTGCAAAGAGCACGAGTAATGGAACAAAATATTATTCAAACTCATTTCATTTAAACAATTATATTGAATATATGATTTATGGACAAAAACAATTTATTATTTTTAATTTATTTTGGGTAACATAAATAAAATACACAACACGAATGTATGAAAATTTATTGAATATACTATAAAATCAATTATATTTAATCAACCCTTCACTCTCAACTAACTAAGAAATATGATCTCTTTGAACAACAAAAAATAATTGAGTATTCAAAAATTAATAATGCTGACCGGGTATATTGAATTTACGAAGCAAAGAGGAAGGAACCAAAAATATGTTCTCTCTCAAGCTGGCAGGTACAATCAGGACTGTATTCACGAGATCACTCGAGTACAACTCGTGTACGAAAATGAATGAATTTCGCACGAAAATCGGTTATCCATATTTTCGAATCACTTTCGAAGGCTTCGTGCACGATTTGTTTCGCATGGGGTGACTCGAGTATGCAACATTCGAATATCAAACTTCGTATACGGTTATAACCTTATTTTTGAGTGGAATTGTCAGTGTGGTGTTTTATCAGGGTTTTACTGTGAATGTGTTGTGAATAATGGCAGGCTTGAATCGAAAGAAACGTTATAAATGCATTGGAAGATGCTGAAATTCTGGCGGATAGAGAAAATAGAGTGTACCATCCTTTTCAAAACCCTTTTGAGAAATTATCGGATAGTCATTTTGTGAAATTGTATAAGCTAACGAAACCTATGACTATGGAACTAATTAATCTTTTGGAGCCCCACCCAACACATCCCACTAGAATATCAGCGCTATGCATAACGAGAAAAGTATGTACAATGGGTAAACATAACTAATTTTTGAAAACATTATACTTTTTCATGTTATATTTATTTATTAACCGGGCTTTATACATGTGTGCAGACACTAAGCATTTATTGTTGATTCCTAACGGCTGCAGCAAAAGCAGTAAAACCATTTTTTTGGGTAGGATAGTATACATAATATCATGGATAGAAATAAAAAACTCAAACTTTGAAAACATATTCGCACATATTCTCACCAAATTAATACATTCCCTTCAATTACTTAATTATTTTTTTAGCAGGTTTTGACCGTATCAGTGGTGTTGTGGCGTTAATGCCATCTAGTGTCTCACGTACGTGTCTTGCATTGAACTTCTGATCGAAGACGGGTGTTCGTGGCTGTGCCGACCGATGTCACTAAAAATTGTGACCGCGGGAAAACTGTCAAATTGCGCACAAGAGACAATATGAACGATTGAACACGCTGTCGGGTTGTATTTTTGTAACGTACCGTAGTCAGTATAATTTTGATAAAGTTAATTGATATTGGCCTTAATTTTATGCTATTTACGAATAAACATGGTCCTAGCACGAGCCAGATTACAGTGATAGTGTATAAAACGCTCCCAATAGTGTAAATAAATGCATGTCTCAATTGCCTAAATATCAATCAGAATACAAACAACTGTACATCTCAATTCAAGTGCAAAAGGTGTAATGAAAGCCATAACACGTTACTACATATATTTCAGAAATCAGAATCAACTTTAGAAAATTCAAATGAAGCCGCCAATAGCGCTACCCCCGAACAATTAACTTGTGAAACCACAATCGCCAATGAAGTCGAATCCTCGCTATGCAGGTGCTTTTAGCCACAGCTGTTGTTTATATCAAAAATTCTCAAACGGATGAAACGCATCAGTGTCGTGCGCTCTTAGATTCGAGGTCTATGAGTAATTTTGTAAGCGAAAATTTATGTAATAAATTAAACATAAAATTAAACAAATTTGAATACGTGGTCAGTGGCGTAGGGAATGCTATCGCGAATGTCGAATTTCCCACGACCTTGAGCATAACATCAATTGACCAGGTTTACAAAAATTCCTTCAATTGTCTGGTGCTACCTAAATTAACTACCCTTCCTATAATGTCGTTTAATGAAAACATTATAAAAATTCCAAATAATATTCAGCCTGCTGACCCGCATTATTTCAAGTCAGCATCCATAGATTTACTGTTAGGCTCAAATGCATTCTGGGAATTGATTTGTTTTGGTCATATTCATTTGGAAAATAGTAATATTACTTTGCAAAAAACCGTCCTTGGGTGGGTGTTGACAGGCAGCTTAACACATCCCATTCAGCAAACAAAAACAATTAGTTGCTTCAATAAACATGTAAATCTGCAGTCATTAAATGACACGATCATTGAACTTTGGGAAATAAAAGAAATAAATAACAAAAATACACATTTAACAAGTGATGGATTATTTTGCGAAACACATTTTGCTGAAACTCATGAGCGTAGTCCAAATGGACAATTTATTGTCAATACACCATTCAAAAACAACTTAAGAGGATAATAGACCTCACTCTAATTTTCAAAAACTCATATCTTTCAAACCGTTAAATATTAAAACTTCAAATTTCAGGGTATAAAACTAGAAGTAATGATCTAGGCGGGATGCATGTAAAAAAATCGAAAAATGATCTGAGATACAGTACTTAAATTTCTGAATTATAATTTTTTTATTAAATACCCATGCAACGCACCTTCAGTCGACACATATAAATCCATTCTCCAAATTTGAGCTCTTAATCTCTTTCCATTTTGATGTAATGAATTTTTGAAAATTCACTACCGGAAGATATTGCCCTCTAGCGACCTACGAAGTTAACTCAGAATAACACACTCCGCTCAGCAATCAACACTCACCGTGCATTTGTTATCTGCAAGCTCTAACCAGCGTGGATGGGATTTGTGCTCTAAACGTTTTTGTAGTGTCGTGATAAATTATAATATTATATTTGGATATTTTGGATATTTTTGATATTGAACTATTTTTAACGAATAGGTATTTGGACATTTTAATAAAATGGGCAATGAACGCGGGATAAAAAAGAGTTGTGGTGCAGGTAGTGCTGAAAGACGGCGGTAAGTAGATAATGATAATATGGATATATAATAATAATATGAATTTAGAAATAACTATATATTTTTATGGGGCTGCATTGGTACGCTGGCGGGGAATTAGTAATGAAAATGTATCTAATGTAGAAAAAAATGAAATGGAAATTCCAACTTAGGACCATGTTCTCTTGTAAACTGCCAAATTAACAACGAAGTTAGGAATGGATTTGCTTCTAAGTTTATTGCAAAATTTCCATTAAATTCACAACAAAATGACGAAATGGATATTAATATGGCAGCAGCTCTTGGTAAATATATTTTATAAAAATGTTGTGCTAAAAGTATCAATGAGTATTCTTTGTAAAAGCTGTAAAATTTATATTATAGTATGCTCTGCGATACACATTATATTCAACTATATTTTAAGATGTGGTAAACAAATATCTAGTTGTATTTTTTCTTGTAGGATTAATTTCTAGTGGATGCGGTTTCTCTCACCTCGAACAAATTGCTGGCACTTTAAATGTACCACCCATGAATGTTCAAAACTATAACTCGAATCAACATAAATTAGAACAAATTATAGATAACGTACTGATGACACAGTTACAGCTAGCAGGAGAGGAAGAGGCTAAAATCGCCAGAGAAAATGGTAATGTTGATGAAGATGGATATCCGTATATCACTGTAATCGCAGATGGTGCGTGGTCCAAGAGGTCTTACGAAACTGGTTATAATGCTTTATCGGGGGTAGCTGTCATCATTGGAGAAATAACAAGAAAAATTCTGTATATCGGAATTAAAAATAAATTTTGTATTGTGTGTACTAAATATAAAAACAATATACCTGAACATGAGTGTGCCAAAAATTGGACAGGTACTTCTACTTCTATGGAGAGTGCGATTATAGTGGAGGGCTTTAAAAAAAGTATTGAGATGCATGGGGTAAAATATCTGAAATTGGTTGGAGATGGTGACAGCAGCGTGTCGAAACAACTTTTAGAAGAAAGGCCATATGGAATGAAACTTGTGCAAAAAGTGGAATGTGTAAACCATTTACTGCGTAATCTATGTACTAGTTGAAGGTGGTGGCAAAATCGACAAGAAGTACTTCAACTGTACAAATAGTTCCTATAAAATTAAGAAAGTAACTTGAGAACAATATTATTAAATTTAGATCGGCCATAAAGAAATCTTCCGAACATTGGGGCAAAGCTGATTTAACAACAGCAGAAAAGATAATAATTTCAGAAAGATGCTAGAAACTCTGTAAAACATATATTTGGCATGCATGATACCTGTGAATTCTTTTTTTGTAAAAAAGAAGAAGATGCAAATGAAAACCTAATTCCATTAATAACCGGTTATGGATTGAAGCAGGATATCGATAAATGTTTACAGAGAATATTGGATAATGCTTCGTCTTTTCTGTTAAACAAAAATAATAATCCCGCGGAACACTTTAACAGCTTGGTGAATAAGTTTGTGGGTGGAAAAAGAATAAACTATTCTTTTAAATCTTCAAACCAAATGAGATGCAAGATAGCTGCTATATCCTATAATTCCAAGGAAAAATATCTTGAAGAATTAATTGAATTTACGGGAAAACGTTGTGGTTTATATACTAAGCAGCTAATGGCTAGGAGACAACTTATTCGACTCAGGCAATCTGTTGTTAGGAAGAAAACTGTTCACAGAGCAAAGTCCATAAGAGAGCCCAGCAATGCCGATCAGGATTATGGTGGAGTAGAAGAAAATATTTCAGAAGACCTGAAAGCCAGAAAAAAAAATATTTTCAGATACTCCAAAATACTCCAGTCGAAATACTAGAAAGACGCACCGTAGAACAAAGTAGTAATCCATTATAGCAACAGGAAAAGCTATATAGAATTACTGCTTCAAATTTTGGTAGAATATGCCGAATGAAACGGACTACCAACCCTATAAACGTCGTGAAAAGTATGCTTTATAGTACATTCAGAGAAAATTCGGCAACAAAGTATGGACAGGAAAATGAACTCGTTGCTATTAGAGAGTTTGAAGAAATAACTGGTCTGACCGTAGCAACATGTGGCATATTTGTAGGAAAAGATGATGAATTTTTTCTTGGCGCTAGTCCTGATGGACTAATTGAATTTGATTATCCAATTTTGGAAGTTAAATGCCCCGAGAATTTAAAAACAATGTCGATAGTTGATGGAATTTGAGACAAACAAATCACATTCAAAAAAATGAATGAAGCAGAAGTGAAAACTTCAAAGAAAAATCATCAATATTACTATCATTACATCAATTCAGAGGCAATTACATTCAACCCGAAGAAAGTCTTGCTATTTCATAGTTTGGACTCCACATGGTCAACCTCACATCGAGAACATTGGAAGGGATGATGAGTTTTGGGAAAATAGTATAAAGCCTGCTTTATTTTTATATTTTTAATAATAATTTTTTGCCAGAGGTACTTAAAAATCCATCGTAAAATAGGTAATAGTTGAGAAAAACATAAATAAAAAGGTCACTAGGAATTTATAGGTGTTTTAAATAATTGTCTTAAATAATGTAGGACTTTGTAATATACACATTTTTCATAGCAATTGCAAATAATATCTATCATGGGAAATATTTGCTTATGTAATATGATGGCGAGTGTTAGTTATAATTTGAATTTTGAAGCTATGTAGCTCTGATGTGTTTTTTAATGAAGTGTGGATAGCTACTCGTTAACGTCTTCAAACCAATTTTTCCACTGAATTCCATTTATTGAGTTATGTCACATAAAATTATATTATTTATCAATCTATTGTCAATTTTTAAATAAAAAACTCTACAGCTTAATTATTTATACTTGATAGAGATTCTAGGAGAAAAATTATGTATTTAGTATAACCCAATTATTAGGAGAACCACAAACAAGCTTCAGAAAATATTTAGTTTTTCCTTCATTTCATTATTTTTAAGTTTGGTTAATTTTATCTCAAATATAAGAAATTTCAAGTTTATATATGACTAACTTAATTCCTTGAATTAAAAATTTGGGTGTAAGGATTTGTCGATATGCACTAATAAAATATTTCAAACTTTTCCAATAAATTGATCCCTCATACATTTGAACATTTGATCGTACGCCCATGCTTTATGGAATTTTTCGCTAATATCTTGATAAAATTTCATCGTACGCACATGATATTCATATTTTTAAAAATAAATTGATCCCTCATAGAAATGTTATTGTAAGACTACGAGAAAAGGGAATTTTTACAAATAAATGAACCCCTTTAAAAAATTTTATCGTATGCCCAGGCTGGATAAAAATTTCTGTTAATAAATTGATCCTTCATGAAAATTTCATCGTACGCACATGATCTTGATGTGTTTACAAATAAATTTATCCCTTATAAAAGTTTCATCGTACGCCTTCAATAGATGTCAATGTTCGTTAATAAATTGACACACATATATACACCCATGATTTTATTTCATCCAAACATTGCTCAACGCGCCTAAACAAGTTTTCACATGTGTTTTTCTGGTAACTGTACCTAGATCATTAACTAGACAATGTTGAAATTAATTCATCTAGAAAATATTTAAAATATAAAAAAGAGCACCCTGTACCAGCCGAAAATCAAAAGCATTTTCATCGGGTAGTACATGTAACGGTAAAAATTCTCCGTAAATCATTTATTTCTTAGATGCCATAGAAATCAATAGTTCAATACGGGTAGTATTCGCAGTTCCGCTCTGCACCGTACCCTACTCTATGCGACGCGAAAAATCGCCCTCAGGGAATTTTATAGCGTTTTCGATTTATCTGCACTCTGCAAGTTCAGTTCGCCCTGAAATGACGTCACAAAACTCGACGTGGGCATGCCAGTTCACTTGATTGCACTGAAAAGTGCGTTTTAAATCGAACACCCCTTCAAACGCAAGTGCAAGTTTTTCTAACCTAACTTTCGGTAAACTGTAAAAAGGTGGAAGGTGGAAAGTGGGAGCTCTAGCCTCTAACAGCATTTACATTTTACGTACACAGGGTACACAGCATGGAAATGGAAAATATATATGTCGTGATAAACCAAGTACACAAATTTACTCTTCAAGTAGATTCAGAAACTTACCAGCAGCTTTTATCAGGTAAGTACGGAAGTGTGAAAAAATAAATGTGTAGTATTATTCAATTTCAAATATTCTGTAGGCAAATCTCTTGATACCTATACCCTTAATAGCTCATACATATAGAGTTAACTCTAAAAATTGTGGACAGGGTGTAAATTATTTTTGTTACAGATGCTATGTTGGCTAAACAGTACCTTCTGGATGTAATGAAAATGGGAGTCGTCCATATAGAATCAGGTGACAAAATTAGCTCCATGCTAATGTCTATTGATAATGTAAATTTGTAAGTATACAACATATTACGGAAAAAGGGTAGAAAGTAATAATTTTGTAATTTTAGTGAAGAAATAATGGATTGTGATTCAGACACAATAAACAAGGATTCAGACACAACAAACAAGGATTCAGACTCTGTAATGGCTAACTTGAAAGGTTTCTTTAGTTTTATGCTGGGTTTATAAGCTCTTAGATTTTACCAATCATTTTATGTTATTCAAGCAAATTTTAGATTATTAACTAAATCTCATGTCTTGTCTTTTATTAATTCATATATTTCTTTAAAGATCAGGATGAAAATTTTTGGAAGGAAAATGAAACTAAGTTCCTCTTGGATAAATATGAACACTATTTACCTCAAGTAGGACCAATGAAAACATTCAAAAACAAAAAGTCCATGTGGCAACGGATAGCAGCAGATATAAAAACCATCCTGCTCCTTGACAAAACAGCTACGCAGTGCGAAGATCGGTTTAAAACTATTATGAAAAGAAAAAAGACTGCAGAAACCTGGAACAACCGGACAGGTGAGAGCCCCTCAAATGTAGAGTTTCAGGAAGAACTAGCAAAAATTGCTGCTGTCGATGACAGTATAAGCCCAGAAGTACTTATGAGTGTTGGCAAAAGTGAGATAAAAGAAAAAGTTGATTCACCAACATGTTCTGGGCAAGGGAATTCCAAAGCAGTCTTTAATAAGAAAGAAAAAGCAGTAAAAGGAACTGTTTGCAATACTTTATGGGAAATTCAAAAATTTAAAGAGGAACAAAGGAAAAGGAGGCATAGAGAAAAAATGGACCTGTTACGGACTATAGGTAAGGATATATCGGGTGTTCTTATCAACATAAAATCATCTCTTGCTGTGGAATGAAGTTGCACAATGTAAGCCATGCTCTTTTGTCATAAAATACCAATACCAAGAGTTGACCTTACTTTTGTTTGAACACCATATACATAACATGTATATTTTTCAATATCAGAAAGAAAAAGTTAATTATTATTGTTTCAGGAGAAAGACTTTGTGAAAACCATGATGAAGATGCCAATTAAATGTATATTTTATAATAATCTGCATCTACCTAATTAAATAAGGCAATAGATTTGTTTTAATATTTACTTAATCTAGATATAGTGTGAAGAAATATGATTTATTTTTATGTAGTTTATTTTGAAAATTACATTGGAAGATTGGTACAAAGTTCATTTCTTTTTAATTCTCCTAATTGTAAGGATAAGTGTCTACTTTCTTCTGCTTGTTGCCGATGATCATCATCATTACCAACAAGCTCAACGTCATCATTGTCCCATACATCATTTTCGTTGAACACATGTTGTGCAGTATGCAACAGCTAATAATAAATTGACTACTTCTTAAAACAGTTTCAAAGTCCAGGTGTATAAGCTGCCTGAATCTGCCTTTCAGCAGACCGAAAGTATTTTCTATAAGAACCCTAGAAGCTGAAAACTTTCTGTTGAAGTTTCTCTGGGCAGGAGTTAAGTTTCCATAGTCACGAAAGGGAGTTATTAAGTTAACTGACAGAGGATAGGCTGAGTCTCCTAGAAGGTGATATTGATGTCCACATATTTCAGGTATTGTTTTACTGATGAATGATAACCGATAAACTCTAGCGTCGTGAATTTTACTTGAAACACCTGTGAATACATCGATGAATCTTCTTTTGCTATCACATATACCCTGCAAAGTAATTGCTGTTAAATGATGTCTGTTAGCATAAGTGCTTCTGATTTTATTTGCGAGTGTTCTAATGTTTATGTATGAACCATCAATGCATCCTATGATGTTAGGAATTCCAGATATCTAGAAAACACCATGAAATTATTAAACTTGGGATATATCTAGTGAATGTGAATCATTCAGTGAGCAATCTCATTTTCTTGGTCTGAACGGAATAGATCAAACTGCAATTGATGATTCAAGTGGATGTATTTTTCACAGAGTGCTCTAATTATAATCAAAAAATGGTTGCACCAGCAAACTTTGCAATTTTGGATATAATATAATGTGTACCTAGATATTTAATACAGGTACTCACATTTTGAAAATCATTTGCTATGTTTCGCAGCTCGTTTTCTGTCTTGGGAAATTTAATTATCTCTGGTCCAATTTCAAGCAAATATTTCATCACACGTTCACATATCAAATCAAACGTTGAAACACTAATATTAAATAGAAGGCATACTTCTCGAAATGTAGATTTATTCACTGCAAACCTGCAAAAGTTGTTAATAGCTAGTATACCGTGAGAATTATTAATATATGTATTTTTTATCTATTTGGAATAAAAAGTGACAATGGAGCGAAAATCAAAACTTACCATAAAAAGGAATAAATGTGTCCTTCAGGACTTACTACAGGCTTGCCTCTGTTAAAATTCATTAGATCTTTATAGAGACGGGAATTTTTGAATTTCTCTATTAAATGATCACATGTACTTCGACGAAGCCTGAAGTGCTGCCTAAACTAAAAAAAACTTCAAGACAAATTTCTTCCAACGAAAAAAGGCACACTTACTTCTTCATCTGAATATTTCCTTATCGTATTAGTAAAATCGAGTATCTTTGATTTTTCTTCACGATTTATTAGAAACATTTCTTCATCAGAACTACTTTCGGAAGATGAAAGTAATTCGGTTAGCAGCGCTAATTCGAAAAATAATTTATTTGGCGCCATTTAAAACTGAACTGAAACGACTGCACCGTCCTTCGTTTCAGTGCAAATAAAATTGAACTGAGGGCGAGCTCCGACGGTGCCACTCGTAAATCGTACACGTGAAACTGGAAAAGTGCAGCTCTGAAAACCATAATCGAACACCATTTATGCACTGAGTGCGCACTCAGTTCAGCCGGGGCAGGTAAATCGAAAACGCTATTAGTTTCGAGTGTTGAATGACAGGGCTTCATGAACGAGAAGTCATAGATGTGACGTGACAGTCAGTTCCTTCTTGTTCGTCTTCCTAG
>CAJUYI010002872.1:0-15136 GCA_910591695.1 Galerucella pusilla | reverse complement strand
TGGTAAACTTGGATATACAAAATACATATTTTGAATATTCAAATGTCAGTATATTCCTCAAATGTCAATAAATTTACTTTCCGCACTAGTGCGGAAAAGTAACTCTTTCCGCACGCTTTTTAGTGCGGAAAAGATTCACTTTCCGCACGTTAGTAGCAAAAACTGTTTTTATAAAATAATTTTTTGTTCTAGTTGCCCGAATATTTGACATTATGTCTAGATGAGACCTGGTCGGTGAGAAAATCGTGTGCAGATGTAATCACATATTTTTCATGTGCTTGCAATAGCAGTACAAGAACATCCAAATTAGCCCCTGCATTCGGTGCTTTACTTCAAGACGATTGTCGTTGGGTCAGAGTATCTGCATTTCAATCATTAGGTCATTTTATATCTACATTTGCTAACCCACCAATTACAATGATGGAATATAACAGTAATGGGGATTTAATCTTGATCGATGGGGCCGGCGGAGAATTCTTGTGAGTACCTACAAATAATTTTTAGTTTATATTTTTCTAATGGAAAATTGTGGAATTGTAATTTTTTGTTGAATTGAATTAATAAATGTCGAAGATAATGGTTTACAAGGCGTTATAATAGTATTGAACTATTATCTTCGACATCTAGTGGTAACACGCTTTACTAAAATATGACGATTTTCACAAAAAACTGTAATTGAGTTTATTAAAAAAAAGAGTTCGCTTGATATTTAATTAGGAAAATTACAATTAATTTAGGCAAACCTTAATATTATTATTAATATTGAGGACTCTAATAGGCGTCAAAATTTTCTTTTTTGAAACACCCTAATGTTTATTGCTAAAAGTATTCAGTCATATTATCATGATTATGGTTATGCAATCGTTAACATTGGTTTCTGATTGGATGGTTGCTATGAAATCTCCTTTAGTTCTCATATTTTCCGGGGCATTCATTTGCTATTGTCGACTGTATCTTCATGTAAATTTATTATAATGATATCAAAATTATACACATACAAAAATTTTCCACCTGTTTCATGCACTTTGGCAAACTTTATGTAGAAATGTTACTATTTTTTATCAATTCTACTACAGATTAGCTTAAGCTAGGAAGAGTATTATTTCTTCTAACATGGTGCCATTTTAGCTCAACACAATCATTCCCTGAATCGAATTGAGGAATTTCTAAATGCAATGAACGTTTTTCCATGTGCTAAGAGTGATAACAAATCATCACTTATCATTTTACTTTCGAGAACACCAGCAATTAAATTTATACTTAATACTTAATACACTTCCATAATACTTAACTCGAGTAATTTTATTACGAATCTCAACGCACCATCCATTTTTCAACAAAATTATTCGTTATTTTTTCAAAATTAATTAAATCTGTCGAATTTTGCTGTTTTCTTTGTTTGTGATACAGTCGTGCAGTGAACAGTATATGAGGCAAATTAGACCGGAATTTCAATCGGGATCTCAAAATGTCCTTTTGTCTCTGTTTCACATTAAACTTGGACAAATGGAAAACTTGTGAAGGATATGAATAAAGAGGGTGAATGATTTAAATGCCCAAGATAAGTCTTTCCTCAGTTAAGTGACCCCAAGTCAAAGGAGGGTATTTTTATTGGGCCAAAAATTGGAAATTTGCTGGACGATACTAATTTTATAGAAAAGCTTACCACGCTAGAACTTGGGAGCTTGGAACTTATTCGTTAGTGTCATGAGGGGATTTTTGGGCAACAATATGGATGCAATCTACTCTAAGCTAGTTTTTTTTTTCGGACCGAGATGAGAAACTCATGTTCGAATGGGTTCTTAACCAGTACCCAGACAGTGTTGGACTCATCCGCACGGGAATGCCTACCAACCAAACCCATCTCAAACTCGCCGTTACTCCCGCCTTGGAATCACTACCCTAGCATACTTCAAGACGGGCTGCGGTTTCTCACACACCCTCAGTCATCTTCTCCCTTCTATCACTATCCTACCTCTACCTCCTACCTCTCACATGCCATATCGAGTCTTTCTCTTTCCCTAATCATGCTCTTCACTACGCCACTTATCTCCATCAATTCCTCCTCGCCCCTTAACATAATCTCCACCATATTTTCCCAATACACCGCCTCTCCCAGTTTATTTTCCAACTTCTTCAGAACTTTCTCATTCTTCCAGCATCTAAACACATCATCCACTTCACATCTTCCAGTTTCTCTTTTCCCAATCTTGTGGAGGTAACCCACTCTCGATCCATGCTCTGTGAGCACCTGTATCAAGGAGTAGTTCACATTTTTTGTCTATCAGTGTACCGGCTTTTGGTAAAATTTTAGAGCAATTATCTAAAATTATCCTCTAAAACCTCAATTTTCGAGACTGTTGACTTATAAGAAAAAAGTTACAGAACAGACACATGTTGAAGTCAAAAGCTAACGTTATATTTTGAATATAACTTGATACAAGAGTTCAGTCTAAGGTCAGTGTAGCCAACAAAAGTGGTTTTTTCTGTCAAGAATTGAACGATAAAAACAACAATGAAGTATTTCAAGATATTAATAATAAACTTTCATATTAAAAAAGGAACATAAAATTAAACATTCAAGTCAAGTAATAAAAATTGAAAATTATTAAATTAATTTGATTGGTCAGTTGATATAAAACAAACTTGAAACTAAGAGACACATGGTTGTTGATTAAAAAAAAGGCATGACTGATGAAACGTCAGTTCATGTTCTCTTAGAGTGTCCACACTGGGCTGTATTACGCAGGCGAATCTTCGGAGTCACTGTCATGGCTCCTGGAGACACAAGCAGGCATCCACTGAAAAAGGTTGCGGCCTTTATTGAAGGGCTCGGCTTCATGGATGACTAGGTAGCAGGATTGGCACAATGGGCCCGCCAGTGGCCTCAGTGTCGGAGCCTTGGCTTGAGTTGTCCAGGACAGGGCTCGCCTGCACATTTAGTAGTAGTAGTAAGAGACACATGGTTGTTAATTAAAAAAAAAAGATAATTACGTTGTTATTGATTAGAAACGGGGAAGAAAGCGTCCCTTAGAAAAAAGAGATACAGATTTGAAAAGAAAATTTCTTTTTATGTTGTTAAAATAATTAAAATTTAAGTCACAATAATGTAAAAAGTGAAAAAATATAGTGAAAAAGTGTTACTAACCTTTTACAACAAGTTCCTGTTAAAATTCTATGGTAAATATCCACTTGAATTAACGAAACCTTCAAATAAACCATAAATGAAAACTTTAAAGGGCCATTTATACTGAAAATTCTCCAAACTGACGACGGAATCAGAGCGAAGCAATCCCAATCAAGGACTGACAGGCCCAGAGCGGTCTGAAACATAAAAGGAAGTAATTATTAGAATTTCAAAACGTAGAAGGAAAAAGGCATTTGATAAACTATAATTTGAATCATCAACTTACATGTGTGTGGTGATAATAACAATTTGATATTTATTTCTCATCATTGCGGTCGTAGAATCGTCCATTTTGATAAAAATAGATGTTTTCAACCAGTAGCATAAGAATAATTTGTATATTATCCCTTTTACATATTGTGTGCAAAAGGAGTTTCATAACTTGTGTAAGAACTAGATGTTATTTTCCATTAGTATGAATGTTCAAGAGTGAAAGACCATTTAGGTAAGAGTTTGAAAATTATCATTGCATATTTACTTTTCAAATCTGTATTAATATGCCTTACAGTAAAAGAATAAATTTATTAATATTTCACAGATTACAAAACTAATTTTTCTTTCATTTCGATAAGGTTGGCAAAACTTAGCTCACTACCAAACAATTTCAAGGGCTAGGACACAGGACCGGCCTAAAAGTTTTCAAACACAATTAAACTGATAAAAATAAAAATAAAAAAAGGTTAATAGAATTGATAAGAAAATTTCTTTTTAAAAAAAACAAATGAAGTATTTACTGCTGTTTGCACCGATTGCAGTTATCTTTTGGCTTTAGTAACTCATGATTAACTTTAACCATTGATTAAAAGTGGAGTGTTTGCGCCATTTGTGGTTAAGGTACTAGTTAGTAAATCATGTGTTAGGTGTAAGTTGGTATCTTGACATTTGGGAATAATTTGAAAAATAGCAATTTTGTTGGTAATAGTGGTGTCAAATATGACAACGATTAGATATTTATATTGTTTGTAAAATTACCCAAACAAAAAAGTTGGTGTTTTCAATATGAGCAGAAAGAGAAAATGATCAACAAATTTGTCCCAAAATGAGAAAATAATGTGCTTGAATTTAGTAAGTAAGTACAAGCACATAATAGAATGCAAGGAAACATGTGCGTTAAGCTGGAAGGAGAAGGAACAGGCCTGGACAAAGATTGAGAGGGAGTTTAATGCTCAATCAGATAGCTACAGATCTGTAGATGTTTTAAAACGATTTCACACAAATAAAAAGAAAGAAATCTTTTTCTAAAAGTTGTTGCATTCATCCCTTCAAAGTGATTCTTCCTCTGACATCTTCTTCTTGGAATCCCAAAGTTTAGTATGTCCAAGATTTCCAGCTCATCCTCAAAATCCATTAAATCCATATTTTATTGAAATAGGAATTTATCTCGCAAATTTGCCAAGCACTTCAGTTGATTGTCATGTTGACATAACTTTAATTGATAATCATATATCTTAAACCCTACCTTATCTGTGGATTAGATTTAACTATTAATTATAGCGTTAACTCAAGAATAAATGTCATGGTGAAAAGAACATTTTAATTTAACTAGTAATTTAAACTTCACCACAACTTAACTAAGACCGGTGCAAATGGCTGTTAATACCTGAACTCACCCTGAGTATTGAAGAGTCCTAAAAAACCGGTAAGTGGTGTATGATACCAAAAACATAAAATAAATTTCTTAAAATCATTGGCGCCCAACAAATAAATACATCAATACAAACAACATAAAAATTTAATAATAATAATAATAATAATAATAACACACAACACACATGAAACACAAAATTCATATCAATAGATGTTCACAATGATAAAAAACAAGCAAAAATCTTATGTTTTGAATGGTAGACCTTAACTGTCATTCTTGTCAGAATGTCACTTTTTGTTGGACCTTAGGCTGAACTCCTTTATTGGCTCAACACCTCATTTCCGACTATGTCTCCTAATATACAGGGTGTCCCAAACAAGAGTGACTGATTTTAAACATAAATTCCCAGCTTATTAATTGCTCCAAAGAGATGGGGTTTTCACTAGTTTTACTAGTTTATCAAAGAGATTTTTTTAGGCTTGGCTGGCATTTCATCCCATCAACACAGGGTGTTTTACTAATGTTGGTCAAATTTAAAGGGGAAAATATTTATTATTTTAAATGGAACACCCTATAATTTTTGATCTTATTCGAAAGAGCAATCATTCCCTTTTCCAAAAATGTATAGTTTTCTATCTTTTGTTTCATTAACCACAAAGAAATTCGAGGTTTCATTAATTACGTGAATAATTGCCAACAAATCTGACAAACAGTTTATTTAGTAAGAAGACATGATAACATTATTCAAAACATATGAAGAAGGAAGAACAAAAAAGTTACAATAAATGCTGCATATGCCTACCCTCTTCGTTTATGCATAACTTTATGCGAAATTTTAAATTTTCAAATGAATTTTCTAACATTTCTTGCGGAATGTTTTCAATAATGTTCCTGATATTATTTTTTAGTTCTGCTAAATTGTTAGGCTTAGGATTGTAGCACCTATCTCCAGAGAAAAAAATCTGGGACAGTTAATTCAGGAGACCGCGGTGCCCATTCAATCGGTCCAGCTCGACCAATCCGCTTATCATTAAAAAACGTTTTTAATGTATCTCGTGCTATTAACGAATAATGTGGTGGTCAAAATTGCTGATTTTGTTGTTATGCGTCAAACGGTCACAGCATGAGTTGATTTAAGGCATCAAAATACGTTCATATGAAATTACTAATTGAAAATGTACTACTACATGAAACATCGAATATCTTTGTGGTTAATGAAACAAAAGATAGAAAACTATACATTTTTGGAAAGGAGAATGATTGCTCTTTCGAATGAGATCAAAAATTATAGGGTGTTCCATTTAAAATAATACATATTTTCCCCTTTGAATTTGACCAACATTAGTAAAACACCCTGTGCTGATGAGATAAAATGCCAGTCAAGTCTAAAAAAATGTCTTCGATAAACCAGTGGAACTAGTGAAAACCCCATCTCTTTGGAGCAATTAATAAGCTGGGCATTTATGTTTAAAATCAGTCACTCTTATTTGGGACACCCTGTATTTTGTCTTTGCTAGTTAATAATTTAAAATGCGTTCAATTCCTAAATGTAAAAACCAAATTTTAATTTTTAGCATTCCTCCACTCACTATAACCGAAAGAATTTCCTTGGTGAATTCGGAAAATCTTACGAATTTGGTAAAAAATGCAGAAAGTGCATATTGGCTTGCTTATGAATATGACGATACGGAAGCGAACACAGATGATTCTGATGTAACAGCAGAGAATTCAGATGTAGTTGCAGATAATTCGGATGTAATTGCAGGAGATGCAGGACCGGCAATACAAACCGATAGTGGCAATAATTATATCGAAAGCTTGATAAACATCAAAGATGTTTTAGAAGTGCCAAATGTGATATCGTCTAAAACTGATTGTGATACTAGTGAAATTATTAACACAGAGTTGAAAAACGACGAGCAAAATATTAAACTATGTGTAAACAGAGATGATGTAAATTTAGAAAATAGTGAAAATGTTAATAACGATACCGAACTAAGTCAATTAAATTCAAATGTCAGTAAAGAAGAAGAAAATAGTACTAATAATGAGACTAAAGATATATGTGACAACGACATAAAGGTAAATATCAATAATAACGATACTCTAGACCTAAAGGATGATTTGCATTTATTTTACTCACATAATTATTGGTATATTAGTCCTGAGTTGCCTTTAGATCCAAATATAGTTACCGGTGAGGACTATAGTATAGTGGCCGATTGTGCTGGAGATGCTCAAGTAAGTATCGTTTTTCTTTATATTTATATATATATATATCTCTTCTTTTTAACGACTTTCAATAAACAAAACAAAAATGTTCTTGAAAATTTAAACATTTTGTTTTTATATTTTTTGACGAATCACTCTCGGATAAGACAATTTCATGATTTAAAAAAAAACGACAGTGACTGAATGGTTGAAAATATTAACGGTAACAAACCTTTCTTGCACGAAAAAAAATTACAATTATTTCATATTTTTAGGGTTACATTGTATGTATGTATGTATGTATGTATTTTGGGGTGACATTCACTGAGACCTAGAAGATCTGTTGTGCCCCATTACTTCTACTTAGTTTCTGAGGAGAGTCTCAGAAACTAGTAGTTCCTTTAGTCCTATTTCCTGGAGGAATTTTTGGATGTCTGCAGCCTTCAACTTAGGTAAATGTTCCTCTTCTATCCAGTAATCTCCTAGGTGCTGTGCTCTAGGATTCTGAAGTGCTGTGCAGCTGGAAATTATGTGGATTATTTCTTCTTCCATGCCATAAAATCTACATTCTTCTTCCTCCACCATTTTGAACTTTTTCAGGTGCCCATTCAGGCGACAATGTCCCGTTAGGATCCCTGTTAAAACTCTTAGCGCAGTTTTACTTTGACTTATGCATTCATTTGATCTCAACAGGTTGTAGTCACCCAGAAGAGTCTTTGATTTTATAAGCCCTACTAGATCTTTCCAATGGTCAGATCTTCTCTTTTTCTCGGCTTTACTTATTTCTTCCAATATTACATTGGGGCTGATTCCGCAAAAGGGTTCAGGCCCCCAGAAAGGTATTTCAGTCCCCCTCTTTGCTAGTTCATCTGCTATTTCATTTCCTTCTATTCCAGTGTGTCCTGGAATCCATGGTAAGGTGACTATGTTGTTCTCGCCTAGTTCATTGAGTTTGTCTAGGCATTCCCACACCATTTTGGAACTGATTACACAAGAGCTCAGTGCCTTAATGGCTGCTTGACTATCCGACATTATGATAATCCTTTGTCTTCTGTATCCTTTATCAATATTGAACTGGGCGCACTTTCTTATGGCGTGGATTTCCGCTTGAAAGATACTTGGGGTTTTCCCAAGCTTTCAGAGTGTTTGGTTCCTGGCCCGAACACTCCTATCCCAGTTCCTTCTATTGCTTTTTAGCCGTCTGTGTACCATTGAATGGCATTCTTTCCAAGTCTGGTAATGGTATTTGGATCCCATTCCTTCTTGCTGCTTAATTTCGTAGCCAAGTTCTTTGAAAAGTTTTACTTTTTCATCATACCATCTTGTGGCATGTCCCAGGTTGTCTGATTTCTAAGAAGTGAGGAGGTGTTTTTTTTTAATGATTCCCTATCTACTTAGTCTGTATCTTGTTCTTTCTGCAACACTTTCCACCACCATATGTAAAGGGGTGAGGTTGAGAATCACTTCCATGGCTGCCGTTGGGCATGTTTTCATTGCTCCTGTAATGCATATACAGGCTAGTCTTTGAATTTTGGAGAGGTTTTCTCTCGTCGTCAATAGGCTAGTTCTACTACTCCACGCAATGGCTGCATAAGTGATGATTGGTCTCACTATGGCAGTGTACATCCAGCTTAGGATTTTTGAGTTACAATCCCAGTTTCTTCTTGCCAGATATCTGCACACCATTAGAGCCATTTTTGCCTTGTATGTAATCTCCTTTTCGTGTTTGTTCCACAGGAGAGTAAACCTTGTCTCCATGCAATCTCGTTCCCATAAAGTTTTATGGTTTTGAGGTTGAGTTTTCTTTTCTTAGTGAAGGCTCTCAGGATGGTTTTAGTGGGGTTGATGCTAAGTCCCACTTGCCTACACCAGCTACTTGTATAGTTCAGACCATTTTGTACAATATCACAAAGGGTGTTTCCGAATTTCCCCCTGACTGCTATGACAATATCGTCGGCATATCCTTGGCAGGATACTCCGAGATCCGTCAAACCACACTGGAGTTCGTCAACCGTCAGACTCCACATTAATGGGGATGCTACTCCTCCCTGTGGGCATCCTCTGGTAGTGCAGATGGAGACAATGTCTTTGCTCGTCCTCGTCTCTGCTACTCTTGTGGTGAGCAGTTCCGACATCCATTTGGATGTTGTGCTGTCTACACCTCTTTTGTTCATTGCTCTTCTGACTGCCTCATGTGGAGTATTGTCAAAAGCTCCTTCTATGTCCAAAAATGTACATACTACAGTTTCTTGGTTGTCTAGAGCACCTCGGATATCCTCCGTCAGTTGTACCAGTGCAGTCTCCGTAGATCTGCCTGCCCGGTAAGCATGTTGACATGGGTGGAGAGGTAGTCTCTAGGATTTCCGTTCTAATTAGGTTATCAATAGCCTTTTCCATCGTTTTGAGTATAAACGATGCTAGACTAATTGGTCTGAAGGGTTTGGGATTTGTTGTGTCCCTTTTTCCATTTTTTGGAATGAAGGTTACTATTGCCCTCCTCCATGCTTCAGGTATATAACCCAGTTCTAAGCTGCTTCGACTAATTCTAACCAGATGCGGTAGAATTTCGTCTTGTCCTTTCTGGAGCAATGCTGGGAAAATTCCATCTTCTTCTGGTGCCTTGAAAGGTGAAAAAGTGTTCATGGCCCATTTCAATCTTTCGTTACTACAAATGTGTGCCATTGTAATACTTTCTCTCGAAGGCCTATTGTGAACTTCGAGAGGATTATCTCCCCTATTTGGGGTACTCCCAGGAAAATGAGTTTCTAGTAAGAGTCGAACTCTTTCCTCCTCATTTTCGGTATATTCACCATCTGGCTTCCTCAAAGCCATATCTGTGTTGCCCCTTATTTTCGCAATAACTTTGTAAAGTCTTGCGGCAGCAGGTGTTGTGTTTATATCTTCACAGAATTTTCTGAAGCTATTTCTTTTACCTTTTATAATTTCCTTGTAGTAGGTGTTTCTCACCTCGGTGTGGTATGGTACATTACAAATCAAATAATACTTTGAAACCGCTGTTAGGTTCACCTGCTATTTCATTTCCTTATTTTCCTGTATGTCCTGGAACTGGGAGTCGGACAGTTCGACCACGGGCCAGGGAGGGGTGCGATTTTCGAGTTCACACGAATATTATGCGTGTACGGTTATTTCCACATGAATTTTTTCGAATAAACGTTCGTACACGAATAATTTATCAGCCGGAAACACCGCATAATCCAGGGTTCATAGCGACCTGGAAAACCTGGAGAACCTGGAAAAGTCAGGGAATCTAAAGATGGTCAGGGAAAAGTCAGGGAAAACATCATTTTCAACAGAAATAACCAAAATGTCCAAAATGTCCGATGCGCGTACACAGTTATACTTTCTTTCTCTTTTAAGCTGTTTTTCTCATATTTTCCATCCAGGAAGGTTCCATAAGAAATTACGCCATCTGTATGTCGATACCGTAGATTCCTGCCTGAAATACAGATGCAAAACTCGCCGCCGATGCGTGGATTTTGCACCTGGGTTTAGTACTATGGACTACAGCTCCTGTTCCAGTGTCAGTCTCAGATCCGTCTGTGTACCAGACCAACGTTCCTTCCTGACTGCATTCTTCCAACCCATCCCAGTTTAGCTGGATACGGTATGGTTGATTGTGGCTAACATGTTGTCACTTCTCCTTTCAAGAAGCGAGTTTGTGGTAACTTCTATGATTCTGGAATGTCTATGGGTGGTGGTTCCTTTATGTCAGTTCGCATTGCACTCCAGTCATTAGGGCTATTTTCACTTTGACGTTACCTGTTTATTGTTTCTTAACTAGTTGTTTGTTCAATTATTCCTTAGAATTTCTACATATAGTCAAATGCAGTCTTATCATGCGGATCATGGATTCAACAAAGACATACCCACCGTTTTTGTTTTCTCTTATTTCGTTTAATCATAACTTCCAAATAAATAAAATCCGTAAGATGAATAAGACAGACTTATGCAATTTTGACAGGAGAAAAAAGGATATTATGTATTTAGTTTTCAGCGATTTTAAAAAGTCTTTCACCAGCGAAGTTTTTATTTAAATGTCAGTTTTGTGACAATTCAAAGTGACAATATGAATAATAAGCAATTTTCCGGTATTTTCCATCCTCAAGCAAAAAAATGGTACTTAATCTGATAGATTATTTCGAGAATGAATGAAAAAGTGGAAATTCGTCAATCAGTGTGCGGGAAACATCAACCATCATTATTTTCTCCGGGTATATTTGTAATCTCACATTTTGGTAATCTCTGTGTCTTCTGATTTGATACATATGGTTAGTGACATTTGCACCCGCACGATAAGAGCGCTTTTGACTATACGATTAAAGCCATTTCTGCTTTACGAAACAAATCTTTGATCGTTCAATAGAGTACACGCATATTTCATATTTTGCTTAGACATTAATTTGTAATAGTAAAGTTGATATCAAAAATAACTAATAATAGGAAATAAACCAGTTTCCATTGGAAATTACTTCCAAATTTTAAAATAAAATTCAAATTTTAATGCCCTCTCCGACCACCTCCCGAGGTTTTCCGAACGCTACCTATAATACGTGTGATTTCATACAATTTGTTTACTTTTGTCAATATGGCCGGTATTGCATTCCTGTTGAATAATATTTCTGCACCATTCCAGTGGAAACTTGATGCGTGGTCGTAGGAAAATAATGTTTTCATGGTTGATTCCTAGAATTCCTAGATATATAGGTACATAACCTCAAACTATATAAGAAGTAAAATTACCAACATAGAAGTAGGTACTTACATTAAAATGGTCGTCACAAACAAAAGCAGTAGTATTTGTCGAAATATCGTCTTTGTTTCGACGCTTTCAACCACAATGCATTTTTGTTTGCGCGAACAATGCAATACTTGAAATACAAAGTGTTTTTTTCGGCTTTATCCATTTTTAAAGCTTTCAGAAACAAATTAGGTCACAAAAACTCAGAGCGTGATACACGAATGAGAACGTAAACAAATGGAGTGACGTAAACGGATGGGGCAGCCATCTTTATGACGTAAAGCGCGTTTTGGCGGACTTTCAAATTTTATGATAAATCGTGAATTTTCACCAATAACAAAATTTATGCTTGTATTTACCCTATTGTTGAATTCATTTCACTCTTGATTTTTCTTAAATAATCAAATATTTGGAAATCTTATCCGAGAGGTAGTAACTTCTAAAAGAGCAAGAAAATAATACTAATTCGAAAATGGCTAAACTTTCAAGTTCATTGTTATATTAATAAATATTGTCTTATCTATAATATGTGAAAAAACAAATCGCTAAGACTTTCTCAGTTTTATCCACATAAGCTTCTCAGTGTAGCTAATTAATTTTGGTTCAACACAATTTCCATATTTTGCAATATTTTTGTTTACGTAAGTATTTTAAATTTTGTAAAGGTGTAGTTTGCCGTTCAGTTTTTTTTTCTGAATTTTTTTTGGTCATCGTACTAACTAAAAGCTATTTGTGTTTTGTACTAATTAATGCAATTTACGTCAGGCTTTCTACTACTTTAACAGTAAAGTTTCATTTGGAATTGTCTGTTGAATTAATACGAACAAAAATCAATATTCCAATTTTTTTAAATTTCAATTTGATTTATGGTTTGGTGGAAGAGTGAATTTTCAATTTCCTTGTAATAGTATATTACACACTGAGGTGGGAAGAGTTTCATTACTTTCGAAAGATTAGTTAGTTAGCTAACCATTATATCGAGACAGGAATGAAACTTCCTACACCGAGGTTTGTATACTATTTTATTTACAACCATCATATCCCGATCAAAATTAATAAATCTTTGTTTCATTCTGAAAACACCTAAAATATTACATTTGACAACTACTGTCACCAATATAAATAAATGTCAGATAAAGTATGATGGATATTAAGTTCCCGAATAATAAATCAAGAAAAATGTCCTTCGATGAAGAATAAAATGATGGATTTTACCCCTCCAGGATAAACCTCCAGTTCAAACATCACAGGAGCCATGAGAACAACACAAACCGCAGCAATGGAACTAATTACTGGTCTGACCCCTCTGGACCTACAAGTCAAGGAGGTTGCGTGAATGGCCATGGTACGATTGCGCACGGCTGGTGTAAACCCCGAAGTAGGAGTGGGCCAATTGAGGTGGAGCCTATGGATGGAAGCGCTCACTGCGCTACCTCTGCTGCAGGCAGCCAACGATGCAATTGAACCCAGGTTTTGTTTAGCAAACCCTACAAAATTCAAATAAAACAGAACACAGAGCCAGATGCTGCAACAACGTGTTATATCGAGGCTAGTACTAGAGTGCCACCAAGATTTAGCTGACGCCTCGGCAGATAACAATATTATCCTGAGGTGGGTTAAAGGGCACGACAGGAGTAAAGGAAATCGCATTGCTGATTCTTTAGCCAGGGAAGTCGCTGGACTAAAAATTCTAGGACCCAGTGACACCACTGTATACTGAACAAATTCCCGACTCACTCGAAAACCCGCATATATATAGTTCTTTGTAGCTCTAGAACAATCTTGAATATACCACCTCTGCCTATACTTTATAATTCGAGAACATTCGTGAATAAACCATTGTACGCTTCGAGAAAAGTTTGAATATTACCTGAATATTACCTCTTGTTTTTTGGGAATCAAACCACAATAATGTTTTTTATTTTTTATTTCGACGTTTCGGTAGCGTTGCAGCTACCGTTGTCAAGATTAACTAGTAATGAAATAATTTTTGGACCCTATCTGACACAACGAAAAAAATATGACAACTAGACAATCAATAATATTTTGAAGTTTAAGACTACAAAACTTTGTTGACAAATTTTATTAAGGTCCATTCATAGTAGATCACATCTCTGGTAAAATGTGAAATAAAATATTTTATTGTCGAAATAAAAAATAAGAAACATTATTGTGGTTTGATTCCCAAAATATAAGAGAAAAATAATCAATACTATGTTATAAATATTGAATAAAGAAATAAATTTGCTCCACCCTAGCTACTTTGATAAAGGTACTTGACCCAAGCATACATGCAGAAATCACTCCAATTTTGATGTTTAGATACTACCGATGTCGCTTATTTCTAACGTAACAAAGATTTTCGAGAAAATAGTCAAAAACAGACTGACTAATTTCATTAATAAGTATAAAATCATACATGACCTCTAATTTGTTTTTCTAAAAACATCTCCACTGACCAGCTATACTGTTAAGCACAATATTTATACTCCTACAGAATCTGACAAATACGGAATAAGAAGGAAGACAAAAAATGATTTGTTACGCAGCCACCTATTCTCGTATTTTGCAGATTTGGGATAATGTTAGTGCAAAATATTGAGGAATTATAAATATAAAAATTGACTGTATTACTTTCTAGAAATTCAAATTTCACATACGACATATTATGAACCTATGGTTATATAAAATCACTCTTTCAACATACCAATATCAAGTATTATTTAAAATGCGCAACATAGTTTTCACTTTTCATTAACGGGTTTTTAGAAAATTAATATTTTTGACCGTTTCTATATTTCCATTTAAGGTTTTTTCTCAAAACAATTCTACTATGAACAATGCAGCCGATAATAATAATTCAACAATATCAGTGGATGAAAAAGAACAGGAATCTAAAGAATTACCAACAAAATTAGAGCCAGAACAAACTATAGTACCTCAAATTTTAATAGACCGTTTCATATCTATGACATACCCAATGTTATCGCTCAATGTTGAACACGAAATGGCTTACTATTGTGCGCATTCTCTACCAGCGGTAGTTATAACATTAGGTCGTGCTAACTGGCACTTACTCGAAGACACAGTATTTTCATTGGCTGGCAACATGCAATATAAAGTTAGAAGAACGGTAGCTAGTAGCCTACATGAACTGGCCATCATACTAGGACCTGAAATAGCAACCAACAGCTTATCACAGTTGTTTGAAGGTTTTCTCAAAGACTTGGATGAAGTTAGGATAGGTAAGTGAGACAGATTGGGGTTGGCTGAATACAGAGTTGCAAATAATGCATTTTTTTTTTCAATGTGATGACAATTCATTGCTCATTTTTTTCATAATGGGTAATGTATTCAATTTCCATTACTCATTAATTTTTTTTAATGATGA
>CAJUYI010002871.1:0-27453 GCA_910591695.1 Galerucella pusilla | reverse complement strand
TCGATCTAGCATTATTTGCTTGGCAAATGAAATGTGTTACTTGGGTAGGTAATTTGGTCCTTGGTTCTCGTGTTTCATAGTTTGTGGGCTTTCTCTTTCGCTTTAAAATATTGATCAGACATCCTTAAGCAATTTTTAGACTCTGCGGATCTTTATCATGGAATTCATTCCGATCTATAGCAAGAATTTATTATTACCCTCGTATCGACTGAAAATGGATCTGCTCCGCAAATTCTTCCCCTTTATGCGTCTGATGCATGCCTTCCCAGCTTTGTATGCTATAAAACCACTGCTAAGCAGGTGAGAGCAATGATGGTTTTCACCTTGAAATTCACCACCATAGGTAATTAATGAGCATTCGATAAATGAAATTTTAAATTTAATTATATACCTATAGGCACTCTCTTTAACCGCGCAGAAGTTTGAAACGAAAATATTGATCGTGTGCCTCTCAAGATTGAGGCTACGTCAAACTGTCATCAGCTTAGTTTGATTAGTCAAGTTTGACAAACTCAATCATGGGATTTGGGATGCCTGATAGCAAAGTGATATCTACCTATGCTATAGGTATCCATGCGATTTTTCTATCTATCTAGGTATACCTACTTATCTAGTTTACAATTGAAATTGCCTCATAAATGATAATGTTTTGAGAGCGCTTCTCCTCATTCCTGGAGTACCTACACATGGAGTTAACCAAAAATGAAAATCAATTTTCATCAAGTGTTTCGTTTTATTTTAGCAGGTACCTATAACCTGTACAGTTCGTGCATATGGGCTTCTTTTCTGACCGACTGTTGATCTCTAGGAGATTTTTTTATATCTATTTTAGATCAATAACCTAATGAAAAATTGTATTATTGATAGTATTCTCATGAATAAATAAACAATTATTATCTAGGTATATTATTTTTTAAACTTTTGCGTTTTTATTTCCAATACTGACTAGGACCTATACTTATTTAGTGAATTTCAGAACAATATTGTTTGGCACTTCTTCTTTTTTTAAAATATTTGGTAATAATTAGATACTTACGTTATCCTGCAAATCTTAGGTATTGATGTCTTAATTAAAAAAAAATTCTACTGGATACCTATAGATACTTATATAGGTACCTATATATACAAAAAAAATTCTACTGGGAACCTAAAAGATACTTATATAGGTACCTATGTATACCTATATGCTACAATTAGGTAAGTAGGTAGATTTACTACAACAAACAGAGCCAAATCTTTGCCATGAAGCTGCTTTTCGGTTCATACACAATTTTATCATAGGTAGGTAGGTATATTAGTTTTAATGAGTCATCATTCTTTCTAATTTCATTAACTTTTATCAGTAACAGTAGGTAAGTCTATTATCTGCATTCAATAGTAACTCGTTATAGATATTTTTCATTTTACCTATAATCAAATCATTCGTAGGTATTCTTTTTCCATATAAAATTTTAACTACTTAATATACCTTATAGGTATTAAAATCCATCAAGTTCTTTATTACCTACCTACTAGCTTCATCAAGCTAGGTTTTTATGATATCCGGTCAGAAGGAAAGAAAAATCTAAAATGTATATCACACCGTTCATTTCGTTCGAGGTTCTGTAAGCACCTGCCATCAGAAGTAGAGTGTACCTGTAGAACCACGTGCATATAAGGAGGTGGGGATTACCTAGACTCAAGATCTGAGGGTCAAGTTTAGTGCCTAGTTCAGTGCCACTCATGCAAGGCTACGGCCGCGAATAAATAAAAATAAAACGCGAGAAAAGTTACGAAATAATAATAATTTTTAAAATCAACAATTTGCAATAATTTTTAAGACTATAGGTATAACAAACTTTGAAAGTGTATATTTATTGGGGTTGTATTATGTGCTAGAGACTTAGTCAATATGGAGACGTGTGTCCTAATCCCCCAGGAATTTAGTCTGTGTGTCAGAAGTGCTGGATTGGGTAACAGGAGGGAGCCTGAGGTGTCGGTTTGGTCTAATACTGAAATCGCTCAAGGGACTGTTTGCTATCCTTTTCAAGGGACAATTAGAATTGATAAAATTGATGTGTACGGACAGTTAGATGGCGACGATGTAAGTAATTAATATTAAAAATTGAATTCAACACATAGATCCGTAGGAAATTCTATATTAAGTAGTTTAAAGAAGAATGTAAATTCGGATAAGCACCCTATAAAAATTATTTTGAGTGGAACGACTCGCATGCATTAGTCGTACTGCAAAAAACGTTATCTTGTGATCCCCGAAGAAAAAAAGCATCATCATCAATATAAGTTTCAACTATATAGATAGTAGGTAATCATTAATTGAACCCTTGGATTATTAGGTGCAATTTCAAACAAATACTCGGCGCAACAGATGCCTACTTATTTAATAATGGCATGCCAAAAAATAATTTCAAGAAAACATTTTTCTATTCTGTGTAAAATTTTTATTTAATATTGCAAAGAGCTTTCGGCTGTTAGGCCATCATCAGTGCCATACCTGCAAGTAAGCAATAATGGTTGGAACATTTTTTTTTTAAAAGAAATTAGTAAAGAATTACTTACTCGTCAGATATGGAACAAGAAACCTAGTCAAATTTCTACAACACATTAACGTCACTGTTAAAATTACATTAAATTTAATTTTTTTTTAAAATTATCCCCTGATTGGGGTTAAACTGTATATGAACATTTTAAATTTTAATTAAATCTTCAGCCACTACACGAACACGTGTTAGTAGACCGGAAGACGAAGTGACACTACTTCAATTTAAAACTAACAAATGACAATTCAAGTGGACACAGAACTCAAGCTATCCAACATGAGTATATAGAAGTAAAATTATTGTAAAAGATTTTTCTTTGATCTGGTAATGTCCCAAAACCAAATATGTGAATTTCCTAAATGAACTATAAATAAATTTGATATATTGAAGTCTAATGAGAACCCATCAAATCATAAGATACCGAAGAAGATTAAGGGTCTAATGAGAACCCATTGCTAAATCTAATTCAAAATAGAAAACTCACAAATAGGTCAAGAGAGATTCCAAAAGCAAATAAATTAATTTAAAAATTATAAAATATTTGTGTAAATAAATGAAAGTAATTATCTCAACATAATTTCAAATAACAAATTTTAATGAATAAAAATTGTAATCTGGTAGTCCCCCAAAACCAAAGATCAGTCATCTAATAAAGGAAACAGATTTGATTTTAAAGTCTAATTAGAACGTATTATTCAAATCTGATACCAAACCAAAAAAGATTATGGGTCTAATGAGAACCCGTTCCTAAATCTAATTAAAATAGATAACCAATCAATAGTCAGAAGAAACTCCAAATACAATAATCATTCAAAGAATGAAGTATGTAAAATCAAAATCCAGCAATTATTAATAACAAAAATATATTCAAATGCAAGGTGAACTATTAGTTGAATTATGTATCTAATGATATCCCAAAACCAATGTAAGTCATTTCCATTGAGAAAATTCTGATTCAGAGTCTAATGAGAACCAATTAATCAAAACATCTACAAACCAGAAAAATATTAAGGGTCTAATGAGAACCCATTACCAAATCTAATTCAAACAAACAACCAAACAAAAGTCCAGAAATATCCAAAAAATGAATTTTGTAATTTAAAACTATGAAAAATTTAGAATTGATGATCATTAACTGAACTGTATGGTATCAATCTGATAATGTTGTTGATAAATATGAAAATCATCATAGAGAGAACTTTTATGGATATACTATTTAATGGGAGTTTTTTTTTTTTTTTTGGGGGGGGGGATGTGACAATAATACTAAAGTGTACTCTTTTAAGAATTTAATCCGAGCTTTCGAACCACTATGTGTTCATTATGCATAGGTATAGTTTTTATCTTTTGTTGTTAGATTGACATCCATTTATTCTTCTACAAAATATAAGGTTGTTACTTATGTTTGTAATAACTTCAATAAATTATTACTTTTTCACTTGGCACGTAAAATTTTTGCTTTGTTTAACTGAATTGTTATTTAGGTATCTGCCTAGAATGATCAGGAGCCGCGATATGATTATGACGGAAATCAGTTTCTTACTTTAAAATACTACCATCAATTTTACATTTGTGTATATTTTTGCACCACACGTTTTTTTGTACATCTCCACCGAACTTTTTCCAGGCATTAGCCATTAGAAATTTAAAATTTTTTCATAACGATTAGGTAATTGTTTTGCTCTAGAACTAATTGTTCCATCCATTGTAAAATAAAGAATAGAAAAACTAATACCTATCTATAACAAACCATATAATAACCATATAGTAACATGCAGCCAGCGAAAATTATACACAGAGTTTAAGATACGTGTGGGTCAATAATTATTCATTTTTGCTTCGAGAATGTTTCAAACAATTTATTATATTCAATAATATCTAAAGCTGCAAAATGAAATAATTTTGTAATCTTTTAAACCAAATTCTTCAGTATTTTTTTCAAAAGATTAAGCCAGTAATTCGTATATTATCAGATCTGTATTAAATAATTAATTCCATAGTGCATCAGCGACAAACGCCCCAGATATTTGAAAAAAATACTGAAATTAGCAAATTAATTGTTCAGCAATAGCAACGTGAAATCGTTTTGATAAATGTCAAATAAAATCAATAGATAGCAAATTCCATAAATGATATAAGTATAACATCCATAGGTTTAAGAAATTACCTGTTGGTAACTACATCAATGAACCCAATTAGGTATAGAATGTACATGTAGGTAAATGTATTCACAAGTTAGTAGATAGATAGATAGATCTTCATTGTTCTTTCGTATGAGGTTACATGAACAAGGGTGACAACATTTATAACAATATTAGCTAATACAAAACATATATTTTAATAAAAAAGTTTAAAACACATTAGTTTTGGATAACATTATCTTGACAAGAGTGAGGTTATATTATTCGTTTACAATGAAAGACCTGATTTTGAATATTCTCTTCATTATGTCATATATTTGATAGAGAATTTGTGGTTCGGCTTTATTATTTATTATTGATTCAATGTCAGTTACGGATTGATATATTTCAAGAAAGGGACGTCTAATTCCTTCATACACTGAACAAACAAAAAATAAAATAAGTGTTGTAGAGATTCTAAGGCAAGGCAGTTACAAATAGTACATACTTCATTGGTTTTTATTGTGTATACATTGTTATTAACATACATGTAAATTATATTACTATTGTGAGTGCGTATCTGTGAAATTAAGCGTTTAATATGTAAAGTTATGGAGAGATCTAAGTGATTAGTACAATATACCTAGAAAGGATGTTTGCCTTGTGGAATGTGCTTATACATTGGGCAGTATGTACTTAAAAGTATTTTGTTCCAATCTTCTATATAACTAGGTATGTTGCTCAAATTTTTCCAAGATAGTGCTGATTGTGTCCGAGTCAAAAGTATCAATATCAATTTCCGACGCTCCGATTTTATGTAGGATGTCATTTAATTGGCTGATCCAGTTATATTTTGATACTATTCCATTCTGCTGGTTTAGTTGACACATTCTCTTTAGTGCTATCTTATGAAATCTATTTAAAGGTAACTTTTTATCTTTAATAAATATTCTAGAGCTTGTTTTATAATAAAATACCAAATTTTATTTCAGCTCTCAAAATGTAACTGGGCGTAGTTTTCTGTAAATAGAGAAAATTTTTTCAGAAGTAATTTTGAATTATTTCTCCTTCATTTATATACCGAAGTCCCCATATTCCACTAGCGTACGAGTAGGTTGGAACTACGATGCTGTAGTATAGGGCCTTAACATTTTTAATATCGGTCATGTGTGAAGATTTAATTACATTCTGAATTGCGTTTTGCGTTATTTTAGCTTTCTTTATCCGCAATTTTAAATTTTCTCAAAATGTATCATTAAATGAGAATATCACTCCTAAATAATTATAGTTATTCACTTGCTCAATGAGTGTGTTTTTGTACCAAAATTTAGGTTTATGTCCGATATTAGCACTTCTCCTGAATATAACTACCTTTGTTTTATTCACATTAACTACCAGTTTGTTACTATCGCTATAATCCGCTAGAATTTTCATAGATTTGTTCAGCTGAATTTCTGAGTCTGCCAGTACAACAAAGTCATCGGCATACCCCAAAGCATATATGTCAGTGCTTTGATCTAGAGAGACACCTCTAGCGGCTTGTTACTTGAAGTAGCTGTCTATAGGTACAATTCTGTAAGCAAATGTTAAATTTTAACGCACAGTTGAAAATAAGACAATCTTCTAACCCAATTTTGCTGATGTGTATGCATATTAAGCTTCAAAGTATTAAGGGAAAACTCTTTATTGGATACCATACATGTTAAAATTTGAATTATATTCTTGACTATGTATAAATTAAAACATTTATAATAGCGTAAACTTTGTCAAATTTAACGGCGTACCGTTAATTTTTAACCACTTCTTATAGAATTGACCCTTATAGGAGCAATTCTGTGAGCAAATTTTAAATGTTAACGCACAGCTAAAAATAAGACAATCTGCTAACCCATTTTTGCTAGTCTGTATGCATATTAAGCTCTAAAGTATTAACGGAAAACTCTTTATTGGATACCATACATGTTAAAATTTGAATCATATTCTTGACTATGTATAGATTGAAACATTTATAATAGCGTAAACTTTGTCAAATATAACGGCGTACCGTTAATTTTTAACCACTTCTTATAGAATTGACCCTTATGTCTGATACATATAAATAATGCAAACAATAGTGGGCTTAACGAGTCGCCTTGAAGGATTCCTATGGTGATCTTGATTTTGTTTGAGATACAGCCTTTCTGATCAATTGTAAGTGTAGCTTACCATGGAGTACATTTTTTTTATAATTCTAATCATCTTTCCGCTGACACCATTTGAGTAAAGTTTTTGCCAAAGTTTCTCGAAATTAATAGTATCCAAAGCTTTTTTGAAGTCAACAAAAAGTGCAAAAACCTTTCTCCCAGGTAGTCGCAGGTGATTACCTATTACAGAGTACAGAACAAATATATTATCTTATGTGCTTCTTCGCTTGCGGAAGCCAGCCTGACATTCTGGTAGTACATCAATGGATTCAATATATGTTTGTTACCTCTGATTTATTAACTGTGTAGGTAAATAGTTAGTAAAAAACCTACAAATGCAGAATAATTTTATTTATCTAGTTCCGCTATCAAATGTGACACTTTAAGTCACTCCTTGACGTTGGGTAACGTCACATTTTTCATAACCTTCATATATCAGTTATGAAAAGTAGTTATGTGAAAACTTTACGTAAATGTTTATGTTTCAACATAGAGATACCACATGAGTTTCAAAGAATAATCTATTAAATGGGTACTGTCAAAACTGACAATTATTTTATTATTTAAACTGACAATTACCCCATTATTTTAATTCAATAGTATTTTAAGATTTATAAACATTGAAAACAACATTATTCAGGATACAGTTATTTAAAATAAGTCAATTTTCTGGGTGAATACATCATAGTAACAATACTTCTAACACCATTTGAATCCACTTTAATATTATCATTGTAATTGAAGATTTTATTAAATATTATGAAAGCGCGGAATTAGATAAAACGTTGTACGTAAACACGTTATGAAAAGAGCGACATTGTTCAACTTGCGTAATTTGCAAAACTCGCTAGCGCTCGTTTTGGCAAATATTACGCTTGTTGAACAATATCGCACTTTTCATAACTAATTACGTAAATATCTATTTGATGTAGGTGAGTAGTATGTTTTCAGATACTCCACCGGCAAAATGCATCCCTTTTTAAATATTTCCTAATAAAAAAGAATGGGCATATCGAGATATAAATAGAGCAACAGATATTCTAAACTTATCCAAAGTTTGCATAAGTAAAAATTATATTCCTTTCAAAACCATAGAAAACACACAAACATATACAATACCTTTCATCAACACCAACCACTCTGTCACACAAACTAACCGCATATCACATGATAATAGAGATCTATTCTAATTCCAATATCAACCGATAAATTTAAATAAATAAATGAATTGTAGTATTGAATGGGGTGTCCCTCTATTTGCGTACGTGCCATTTGCGTACAAGGATACTTTAGTACTATTTGCGTATGGGCCAGCGGTTTGATACAGGTAGCAAAAGAAATTTCGACAGAGTGCTATTTGCGTACACCCAACCTGAATAAATCTTTTGATCATTGTGCAAAACAAGTAGGTACTTCTCGATTTTGACAAACATTTTTGTGACCATCTATAGGAATGGACTTTATAATTAATGTCTATAAGCCAAAATTTGCCGTATTTCCGGGATATGGAGTGAATAGGGGTGCTGGGTAGGGTGAAAAAATGGAAAAACGAAAAGCAAAAAATCATAGATTTTCTAATAAAATTTCCAGCTGAAAATGTTATATTTACAGTGTTGCCAGACTTATGAATAATCCACTATTCCAACTGAATTGAAAACAAGTATGTATAAGCTATTCTACACAAAAATGTGAATTGTACGCAGAAGGCACTAGATAGTCTTTGTACGCAGATGGCACGTATACGCAAATGGCACTCTTTCTCTTGAATGGATTGCTGAAAAATTTCACCTCAAGGGATTATATTTGAAACGGACTAAAGGGAAGTTATGAAATTCTAGGACGATAAAAGAAAATTTATTTCGCATATCTATTTTAGAGCAAAAGTCAATGTCAAAGCAGCAGGTCAGTCTAGTGACGTATCACAAAGAAGCTTATTTTTTAATTCATCCAAAAATAATAGCAGTATATCACTTCACTCGAATATTATAATAAAAATTTAATAAAAACATTAAAATTGTAGTTTTTAACAACACTGGATGTCACAGAAATTTCTAAACTGAACATGTATTTGAGCTGCAAATACTTCATCACAGTAAGTGCTCAAAATGCTGTCCATTTGTTTGTTGACAGAATGATATACACAATCTCTCTTCGAAGCTACAAATAGAATCGTTGATTTCGTTGATTGATTTCGAGACGTATGATATCAAATAGATTGTTTATATAACTTGTTCTGTTAACATAAACGCGGTCTTTCAGGTCACCCCAGAGAAATAAATCGAGTGGTGTCAAGTCGGGCAATTTTGCTGGTCACTCAATTGCACCTTTTCGACTAATGCATATCTGAAATATCTGAAATATTGCCTATCATCTCTTTGATAATGTGGAGGTGCGACATATTGTTGAAAGTATATCTACGTTCATAGGGAATAATGGATGTATTTCGGGTATACCTAATCTTATTTTGGGGTGATTCAAGATATAGAGAGTATCTTCAATAAAAAAAAGGCCAATCAAATGGCTTTTCACCAAACCCACTCACACATTAACCAGTGCGCATTACAATTTGATCAGTACCGTCAATTATGTCTGTTATAACAGAATCGTTTAAGCAAAATATGGCTTCGACACTGAATACCTACTTACCAGAGAATGTGAGAATTTATTTTGTACGCTCATTTTTCACACTGTAACTGTTCCACAAAATGGCAATCGTTCTCCAAAATCATTCTCCCCCAAATGTTGGAAATTTTTGAGTTTATACTGATAAAAGTTATTTTTATGCAGAATAATTTGTAGGTATAGTGGACGTAATATTTTTAATGCAGCTATCTAATCGTATATCCCCTTTAAGTTATATTGTGTACTATGACGGTATCGTATCTCCTCACAAAATTTGCCCACGCCGATCACAGATCCTCAATAAAAAAATACATTTACCAAAAATGGCAATTTATCTGGAAAGACACTAAAACAAATTTGAAACAAATTATGCCCAAAACCGTACCTTTATGTCAAACAATCAGACTCATTGGAATCAATTCTCTCTTCAACTGGAAACGAAGTGCTATCTTATCTGAAATACATAAATTGAACATAACAAATTCAAATTTTGATATCATAAATGTAACCACACTGTATTGTAAATGTCTCCCCTGCCAATAACTCTCAGTACCTAGTTGATGCGGGGTTATGCATGTTTTCAATAAAAAACTCCTAGGTACCAGCAAAAAACTTGTCTACATCTGATAATACTGTCACATTATTTCATAAATTTCTTTTCTACGACAAGCAGTCCAAGTCAAATGTTTTCGATGTGAAAGGAAATAAAAAGCTATTCCTACTCACTCCTACTAGGTTAAAAATAAAAAGTAACCTACTTAAAAATACTTAATTAAAATAAATAACTGACTAAACCAAGTTAATGTTTATCCAGATGACGTTATTTTGTAATATTTTATGCTAATAGAATCGATAAATCACCAAATTTCCTGTCTATATATTATTGAAACTGGTCGAAATTTATTTAAATTATGTTTTCGCTGGGAACGGAAATCAAAACTATGGAGGTTTGGTAAAGCTGACTCAATAAATGAACCAATTAAGGGATTCAGCATCGTATTTTAGGTGTTTGTACTCCAAATTTAAATGAAACGGTTCTACGTTAGCCCAAAAAAAATATCGTAATAATGCTTTTTGATACTAATTCGGGGAAAAGAGAAAGTATTTAACAACTTGGACCTTAGGTACTGATATTCTGTATATTTGTAGCGTTCAATCACCCATTTATTTAATTTTACGCACATTTCGTTACATTCAGAAGGAGAAAAGTATGAGAACATTATCGAATAATCGTAGGAAACTTTACATTATCAAAAGTTTGCACCATGAGAAAAGTATGTGAATATATGCATATTATATTTAATATTGTAGTAATAATAGTGGACACTTAGGATAATGATAATAATAATGATAATTATAGAAACAGAAGGATTTATTATGGCAATCCAAGACCAAGTAATTATCCAATATCTACCAATAATCACAAGAAATTTGCTATAGGAGATCCAAACATCGTGTTGGACAAGTGCAGAAGGTGCCAACAAACAACGAGACGATTCAAGGATATTGCAAAATACACCACAATTGAGGTAGGACAAATGTGGTATGCAGAGAAAGTAGATGTGGTGCCAGTCATCGTTTCATCTACCGGGACTAATTCCCAAAACAGCCTCACCAAACTAGGTCTTCATAAAAACCAATTTTTCCGAATACTTGTCACACTGCCCGTAAATTTCTAAATATGTAAGTGCTGAGCCTAATACCATTTTCGTTAAACACGCTCAGGCTGAGCATGTGTACACTTGAGATGATATTAATAAAAATAATAGGAGGACGAAAGCTTAAAGGGGAATCAATACTTTTCAATATTTTCATTCTCATTCTCATTTTCGCCATGATTTGAATAAATCTCTACGAACTTAGTGACAATAGACCCTGTTATGATATTTCTATTAGGATATTAATCATTGAAGATTATTCAAATTAAACAAGTTTATTCCATCATAGCCATCTGAATGTTTTATTTTAACTTTCGCAAAGATAATGTAAATGTAACTATAACTCCGAAATTATAGCATTTAGGTATGGAACAGATTACATGAAAAATATTCAGAATATTTTAAAGAATCCAAGAAATGAAACCAAACTAAGCAGAGGACATATCAATAGTCATGGATCATATCGAGATATATAAGATGACAATAAACCACAAAGAACGTACAGAAAATATTGAAATTGAACTTTTGGGAGAAATATATTTCTGAAAGTTACGATAAGTATCTATATAGATATAGTTATTAAAAGACCGCCGTGTCTACCTTCATACCTACCCATTAACGGAAATATGAGGGTTCATTTTGACTCCTTCATATTACACTCGTTAGAATTATAATACTGCATGGACAAATATTTATTTATTGTTCCAACAGGAAGAATAAGATCAACAGTAAATAATTAGCGGTTTTTTTATCTATAGTTTGTTTCAAAAAGTACATATAGTATTGGAATGCAATGAAACCTTAACAACCAGATGTTTATTGGAGTTTTACTCAGACTTGACAAAATCTTTAATCTTTAATTTAATTAGTAGTAACTGTTAGTGAAGGAGGAAACTATTTTATTTTTATGGAACAATGTTTTATAGCACATTACTTTATATTCGAGTTGATCCACCACTAGCTTTTTTATAAACTTGGAAATTTTGACATTTTTCAATGGTGCCTACCTTAAGTTTCTATTGAATTATTGTTAAAATTTTGAATACTTACAACTCTGTAATATCCGATAAACATCGGGTGTAAAGGATTATTGCATTCCATCAACGAACTATAATTGAAACACTTGACACAACCTATGCTTTCAACAATCTTTCCTGAACACTTTCCACAGGTGAACTGAGGCACTTGTGGCAATTGTCGTGAGAAAAATTTACCTTAGCATAGTTTATCGAGAAAGCTCTTATTTGTCTAACTAGCAACTTAATGATTGTAGCCTTTGTGTATCAAAGTAAGTGAAATATACAGATAATATGTAATAATAAAATATAAATAAAAAATACTAAATAAACAAAAGTGATGCTGGAAAGATTGTTTTTGTTGTTATTTTTCTATATACTGTATTAATTAAAGCTTTATTTTTCTTTTTCGTCTTTAAACATTCTATATTCCAACTAAAACTGAATGAAACCGCTAAAAAAATTAGTGCGTGTCAAGAAGCTTTTAGACCTTTATAAATACGAATGACATAAATTCTTTATGCAAAACCCGCGATAGGTGTCAGATCGACTACACGGGGCGTAGGCCAATTCCAGATGATAATTCCTTTCACGATAAATCCTTTTCTCGATAAGTTTAGATCGATAATTACGATAGATGGTGATGACTTGTTTATCACCCCTAGAACTGGTATACCTACTTGATTTAAATATATGATGCAGTTTCTCGTAATTTTCATACTTGTAGAAAGACGGTGACAGGTTCAAATAACGACGCTCGAAAAATATGTTTGACAAACATTAGTAGAATCGGCAAATAAGTGCATATGTATTATACAGAGTGTAAAAGCCATACGAAATAAATTCATTATTTCGGTAACTGTTCATATTTATGAAAAAATCCCGAAACACGTCAAATTTAAATTATACATTGAGATTATTTAACGTGAAAATGCGATCCCTACCGTCCTCCCCCCTTTGAATGATAAATCCATTGAAAGGTCTCTTCATTTTTCATTGAAAAATGATATCGTTTTCAAGTTCATTGCAGCAATTAAGATTAAGTGAATTGAAATCACGTGGATACCAAAATCCGCTACAATCCAATAAAAAACTGAAATGAAGGCCTTAATGTGAAATAATGATAAGCCACATAAGGTGAATTGTTGGGAAAACGAATTTAAAGTTTAAAAAAAATATTAAAAATCAATCGGAGATTTTTGGTTAATTAATGTTATATACTTTGTTACGACTACTACTGGTATTCAAATTCTGCTATTCCTCGGAATAAAAAAATGAAATGTGTGCAGAAAAAAACATTTTATTAATAAAATAAGGCTCGTTACATTATTGTTTGAAAACAAAACATTGAAAACTTAAAAACCACTTTGATTAAGAGTACGAAAAAATTAGGTTAAAAGGGACTTCCATCACTCAACTATTTCGAATTCGTCAGCGCCTTCAGTTTCAGGGTAAGGAAGAAAAAAAATCATGATGAACAGGAGGCACATAAGGTAGTAATGATTTGACATTATCTAGTTTCTTTTTGGAACTTTAGTTCTTTACGTCAGGTTATGTTTGAGCAACCAGGGGTCGCGACGCAAAAGATCTGACCGTTACGCGTTACGTTACGCTACGTTATGTTACGTTGCTTCGTTATGTGCCTTGCTTGCGTGATTTTGCTCTCTCCTCAGTCTCTCTCTCGTTTACGAAGCAGCGATTCATATGCTCCTGCCGGGATTCGAACCAGGGCCGCCCGCGTGGAATGCGAGCATTCTACCACAGAACCACCGATGCTATATTAAAATTCTATACAAAGCTGGTATTCGCAGTGCTGGTGATCTACTTGAATTTGTTCGGATACATTTTTACCATTATTTCCATAATTTTTTTTGCGCGATTAAGGGGTCTAGCACATTTACTTTTCGAAATACAGGGTGTTGAAATTTTGAAAACTTGAATGCTTTAATTCGATAACTTTAAAATGGATGGATAAATTGATTTGACATTCGGCAGGTTGTTTTTAAATGTAAAAGGGCATATTTTGAAAGAAATAGTAGTTTGTGCAACTAGTGTGGATATGATGGCCATATCGCACGAGGACAATCGTTTAAGTGCGATATGGACAATCCACACGAGTCGAGCGGCATATTTTTTCTACGACCCACTCAAGAAAAAATCTAGAAAATAAAAATTTCTATAAACTGTAATATAGCTTCAAATTAAAAATTTAACAATTCAATTTTATGTTTCCACTAATTTTGTGGTAAACGTACAGTTCTTGAATGTCCAATTTGTATAATGCCACAGTTTCCTTTTTCAAATATACGATGCTGTTATAAGTAGATGTTGCCAGTCGGACTCCCTCATGAAGGGTGCCGTACCATTATCTATAATGATAATGAATATTCTGCTAAATATTTCAAATGTCTACCTGTTGTCGTTATTAATAACAAGCAGAATAATTATTTAAAAATAAAATTAACAATAAAAAAAACTTTCTCACGGGGAATCGAACCCGGGTCTACTGCGTGAGAGTCTGGTATGCTTACTACTCGACCACCAAAGAATATGCAAATCGTTTATCTATAACGTCAGAACTAAAGTTCCTACCGTGTGTCCCGAGACACGTTCTACCTTTTTTGATATTTTTGTTGGTTCCAAGTATTTTGGGCGTAATTTAGGAAGCAAGTCTGGGTGCCTGGTGGGTGGGAAGTCCTTTTCTAGTGATAGAGACTGTTTTGTAGTTGTCATTGACGGCATATTTCACGTAAATTACTTTACTGTTATCAGGTTTAGAATGAAAGGAAAATGCACTACAGAAATTAAGGTTTTCGTTGTCTTCCGTACGCAGATTTTTTTTGATGTTAGTTAGGATGGGTTGGAAATTCAGAAAATCACTTTGATTCATAAAAGTCAAGTTGACGGGCTGTTTTATATTCAATTCTCTTATAACTTGGTGCCATTCACTTGGGGAGTAGATAAGTGGGGCATACTTTTTGTGGCGCTTTTCGATGAGAGCAAAATCTCTTTCTACATTCTACATTCTCTTGTCTCCACCTGCTTTTGGTAGTTCGTTTGGGGGAATTAGTTTTAGGTCTTTTTGTCGTAGTTGGGCCATCACTATCTTCACTTGCCATATCATCTACATCAGACTCCTAGAATATAAATGCAATAGTACAACAAGCTACTAATTTTTTACATTAGAATGCTCAAGTGCAAAACTGTGACAAGCCACATTATTTAAAAAAAAGCTTACCTGATGATTATTAGGTTGATTTTCATTGTCACTAGGACTATAATCCTTATCGAGATCATTGTCATTTACGGGTGATTCAACATCATCACTAAAACTGCTCATTTCTCAACTTTATAGCAAGACACTACAGCACGAACTAATCGGTATCCGCCATTTTCTGTGGCTTGTCACTCTTCAACACAAATAGTCTCTGAGGAGTAGAGAGTTGCAACAACATGGATTGTGGCGGCATTTATTGACAAATAGCTAAGAACTCTGTCAAGTAGCTTGTTATATTATTGCATTATTCTATTACATGGTAAAATAGATTTTGAAAAATGTGTGGCTTGTTATTGTTTCACATTAATGCCTTCAAATGTGATGTTTTACCTTTACATACTGTATAATAATCTATGTTTGAAATATAAAACTAGCTACAATGAATAATTAAGACAAACCACCGCAAATTTCTTTTTATATAGATCTCTCATTTGAACTAAAACCGTTCACTATTTATGCACACAATATGATTATTTTTATTTCAATTTGCATTCAATCAAAAATACATATGTGATGACAATTGACGTTAATTATTATTAGTCAATCATTAGAACATTTCTCAGTGTATTGAGTGTGAAGGGTATTGTGAAATGTTTAAAAAAATCAAAAATGTATGTGTTAGCCTGGAACAAATATCAAATTTAACGGAAATTGCTGTAAACTACAGTACGTCCATAAAGTAACGCATTAATTCATTATAAGCTAAATAAAAAGGTGATATGAAAAAATTACGTACCATGTCTATTTTTCATTATAAAACGATTTTTGGAGGAATAATCTATCATACAATACATTCCTACACCAATTCTTTTGAATGAAATACCTCCCCTTTTTAATTCAACTTTAATTTCCTTTGTTGGGCAAAGAATGTGGGCTCAAGTATTCATTGTCATTTGTTTTTAAATCCGATGTTAAGAGCTGTCGTAATTATCCAGCTATTATTTTTGTTCAGTTGAAATAATACCATTGAAGAAAGTGAGTCAATTGAAATTTTAATCATTGAGGTATTGGTGTTGAGACAGAAGAGCACATTATTTCTTGAAAGCACTTAGGCTTTGACCGATATCGATGTTCAGATATTGTAATAAGCAGCTTCTTCGCGCATACGACTGCAGCTTCTAGACTTTAGTGGGTTCTTCTTATGTGGAACGGAGTTACAAGTCAAGTCATAAGCGAGACGCGGAAACCGTAGTGAACGGATCACCATCGAGCGTACAGTATTTGTCAATGAAGAGTTTGTTATTGTTATTGAACCCAAAAACTGTAAATGGGATATTTCTTACCCATATTTCTGCGATTACAATAGAAAACAATAATGTTGGTTAGAAGTACACGTAATGGAACTGACAAATGTGCACCAAATTCAAAAGAAAATGTATACTACTACGTCTGGAAAGGGTCTTACTGTACATTTTCTTCGGTTTATTTTTGTTAAAGAGTACTTTTATTCTTCATCCGTTATTTTGTGAGTGATAAATTGCTATAAATAGCTTTTGCATTGTTGTCTTCACTGTAGCGAATTGAATAATTTTGTGATACGTTTTTGGAATCAACTGAACAAGGGAAATTAGGAAATTGGAAAATGGAGGGTGCTTCTTTTGAAAAAACTGGTCAGATATCATCACTTAAACGTTTTTCACCTTGTATGATACATTATTGTTTCTAAACAATAGTCAATTGGAACAAAAAATTGACCTGCTTAGGGGTTGTTTTTTTCCTCAATGCAAAGATGAATCTTATTGGCATGAAATTAATTTATAATGGAAATTATAATGTGGAGATTAACTGGTACCTTCAGAAATGGAAATGGAAATTTTTCTGAAAGCATAATTTAGTAAAAACAACGAGAAATGTGGAATTTTTGCTTATATACGTGGCTCTATACAATGAGTAACAAAATTATGCGTATTGCCTTGGTAAAATAAAGGGATGAATAAAGTGATGTAAGTTATCTCATTGCAAAGAAGGTATACGAAATAGAAAATAGTTATTACGTAACTAGTTATGAAAAGAGCGATACTGTTCAACAAGCGTAATCTTTGCCGAAACGAGCGCTAGCGAGTTTTGCAAATTACGCGAGTTGAACAATAGAGACTTTTAGCTTGTCTTGAATTTCTCACGTATCCGTATACGTAACAAACTGCGCATGTGTAGACCAGTTACGTCTCAGCCGATACGATACGTTCAACGTATTGTTACGTACCCTACTCCGTATACTTAAACGTATCCGTATCCCGACTAAAGTCAGTATTTCGTGCTATTTGTGCTACATTACATCATCTTCCCCGTATAGCAGCAATGGATTATTCAATATAGCCCCCATTTTACGTAACTCCAATACGGATACGGATACGTGTAAAAACTTATGACCAGCTAAAAGTGTCTAATGTCGCTCTCTCCATAACGTGTTTACGTACAACGGTTTATCTAATTCCACGCTTTCATAATATTCAATAAAATCTTCAATTACAATGGTTATACCTATTAAAGTGGATTCAAATGGTGTTAGAAGTATTGTTACTATGTATTCACCCAAAAATAACTTTTAATAACTGTGTCCTCAATAATGTTGTTTTCAATGTTTATATATCTTAAAATACTATTGAATTGAAATAATGGGGTAATTGTCAGCTCAAATAATGATATAATTGTCAGTTTAAATATTGAAATAATTGTCAGTTTTGACAGTACCTAATTAATGAATTATTCTTTGAAACTTGAACAGTTACGTGTAGTTTTTACATAACTACTTTTCATAGCTGATATATAAAGGTTATGAGAAATGTGACGTTACCTAGGAGTGACTCAAAGGGTCACATTTGATAGCGGAATTAGATAAAATAAATTATTGATTTCATTAATACCTACTTCTGATCTGATCACCTATACCGTAGATTCTGACAAAATTGACTTCAATTCTCAATATAATTTCACTTGAGCTTTCCAGTATAATTTCTTTTTTTGTTTCGGGTATTCCACATGAAGCGCTCATAAGGATTCTGTTCACCCACATAAATAGTTTTTATCACTTTTATTTGGGGAAAAAATCTTGTAACTCTTCTTCGCGATCAATTTGTACACTTGGAATAAAAGATTTGTTTGTAACAATTATTTTGGATACTTATATAAACCGTACACTATCCGTGATAACGGAAATCTTCCGCTTACATGAAAGAGTCACCAGGTTTGAAGTGATTGATGAGAATATCTTTTGCGGATGGCAATTTATCATGTAAGTACACGAAGGAAGCAGAAAATGAGAAATTTTTGTTTTGGGATGAGCAATTATCCAACTACAACATAATGATGTGCTTAGCGTCCCGGTTGTGCAAAAGAAAGGCATGAAATATACTTATTGTCTTCTTTCGACCTTCAAGATAATTATCTTTCATGACATAAAGCTTTTTTTATAGTTTCCTACATCTATATTTACTAGGGGTAGAATACAACTCTTTCATTATAAGCATCCCCGAAACTGGCGCGAAACTTTCGCGGCCGCGACCGATAAGAAATCGAGGCGGACCGATAGACATGGCGTTGTTCTCGTAGGACGCTGCATGCACAGGTTTTTCCTCTGTCACTAGGATTTCTCTCGAAAGAAATGGCGTAATTGGGTGTTTGAAAATCTAGATTTCTATTGGTCAATTTTTCAGTTTAATTATGAAAACCAGTGTTATAACGAGTATCATTATAAAACTGAAAATTGGCATTTAATTAACAACTTATAGTACAGGAGTAGAAAAATATTATTATGTTACGTCTATGATGGAATGCGGCATCAAAGTCAGTCACGAGATTCTAACGACAAAATTATTAGGAAGTTGAATATTTTTTAGCTATCAGTTTTGTGATGTTGATGATAATATAATTATATATTAAGATATGCCACTCCGTAGGAATGTGCTGCGGTCGTAATTTCCGATTTGTGTTCTTTGTATTTGCATTCCCAGACAGTTTTAAAGAAACATGCAATTAGTGATTGTGAGGAAAATTACTAATGAATTAATAACAATCAGTAGTTGATGACAGAAATGTAATAAAATACGTTCACACAAAGGATTACTCTGGTCAAACCTCTCAAAAAAAATGTGTTAGCATAACTCAGTATCAGAGACTGCATGGATATGCCAGTTCAAATATAAGATTGGTAACCACCAAAAAGTAGAATCTATTTATTGTGGAAAGACCAATGAAAGCCTATAAAAAGCGACTACTAGCCTGGTTTTAAGTACGTAATTCTGCCGAATTTCATTTCCCTTCAGAAGCAATCATTGCCATTATTTTTAGCTTCTCGAGTAATAAATCTTCGAATCCAAAGCCTACTTCGTCTTACTATTTACTTGTGCCACAGAGACAAAATTAATTAAATAATATCGACATATTGCAGTATCCTAACCTGACCTTACCTAACCTCTTTTTTGTCAGGTGGAAACCTGCTCACACGCTCTGGGTACTTGTTCTACCTTTCCCCGGAAGTGTGGGAGTTCCTCTGGTAGGGAACCCAACCTAACTTATATCTCAGCTCCTCTACAGCCAGGTCATAGTCACTTTCTAGGTAAAGTATCCTTCATCCCTCAACAGGGCCATAAAAACAGTTCCATGACTTCCTGAAGATAATATGAAATAAATAGTTCAAAAGAAAAATCTCCTTCTTATACTTAGGACATTAAACTTCTCGTGAGCAATGAGTTCATTGGTATACAAATCTCGAGAGGAATATCCAGCACGACACCTTTGACATTTCTCAAGCATTTCTCGCAAACTCAGTTTAATGAGAATATATTTGAAATAACTAAGACGTATGACACAGTTCTTATTTACTGCGATGGACACAGCCACACAATACCAACTGGCTAACAACTGATTTTAATTTTCATTCCATTAATTACAATGACTTTTTATCAAGGATTATAATACGAGTACTTCCAAATAACCTATAATACTCTCAGTTTTATTTTAAAAATCACTATTACTTATAACATAACGTTAAATTACTTAGGCAGTAGATGTAAACGTAGTTTACTTGATAGTCACTTTACTGTGGTTTCCTACACTTGTTTTTATCAGATTGGTCGATTAACATTTATCCTTGGTAAGTCGATTATAATGATCTATTTTTAAGATTTAGTGACGAAGTTGCATGTAAACTATTTATGCCATAATATTATACAATAATAAATAATTAAGCCACTGATATAAAATAATGTTTCGTAACGCACCGCCGCGATAAATGGAAAAATGGAATGGAGAAATTTGTAACTTCTGTAAGATCAGTTTCTCACTTCAATAACAAAAATACGTTTATATAATTTTGACATATGAAGTGACAATTTTCAAAACTGACTAACGTTATCAAATGGCACATTTTACGTTACTACATAATGGAAAATATTATGCAACTGGTGACGAAAGATTCGTTTCATCACCAGTTAATAAAATCAAAACAGAAAAGAAGAAATTTTAAGTTTTAAGAACTGATAAGGTCTATCTAAAAACATATTAACTCTTATTTTATGAATTATAAAAACGTATAACACACTCTTAACAGTTAGTTAGTTTGAGTGGACCTAAATATTTTTGCAAAATATCTAAGTATTATTACTCGAAGCAGCAACGATTAAAATGGACGGACGAACTGTCAAGCCAAATGAATAAAATTAGTATGAATAGCATGGAAACTGTCATTCGAATCGAAATGCCTAGAGTTCCTGCAAGTAAACAGTCATGTTGGCGTTTATGAGAAAATAAGTTATAGTATTCGTGGTTTCGTCAAAATTAGATGAAATCTTGTATGAAACATGTTATGAAATGCTATCTTGTGTCACTCGTGTCATGTTGCGGGAACTCGCTCGCTCCGCTCGTTCGTCGTAAACATTCCACTCGTTAGACAAAATGACGCATTTCATAACTGGTTGCATAAATAGCTATTATACCAATTCATAAGCCAAGTATACTAGAAAATACTCCCAGAGTCTTGGACATAGCGGACGAACATATTATATGTAATAATCAGATTCACAAATCAAAGGAAAGGGATGGATTTTGAAGAAAAAATAGTTTCCTAAAATATAAAGCATACTATTTTTTTAAATCTATTTGTTACGTTGTGCTACTGTATTACTGATCACAAAACTGAAACTGGGAATGTAATGAAGATGGCGATACAGTTCAGTGCTTTTGGCTGCTGACAAAGAAACCGTGCTACAACTGGGAATTTTTAATTTTTCATATGGGTACTTCGTAAGCAAATTGTGACAATTATCTTTTTTGTGATTTGCACACATGGAAAGTCATCAGTCGGAAAAAATATGTTTTTCACTACTAGTAGTGAAGTTGAAAAATACTTTTTTTTCTAGCCACTGAGAAGTTGAATTTCTCTATTAGTGGTTGATAATTTTTTCCATTATAACCTATGCCAATAATGGACAAATTCAAATATTTTGAGAATTCAGGGATAGTAATTCAACAAAAACTTGTGCAAAATAATTTTCTATACTCAGGAGATTGTCTTTAACATATTTGCTGCTTGAAATCACCTATCAAGATAAAATTATTTGAATAAAAATGCCATAAGTGTAAAATTCGCGCTCAACCAAAAATGATTGATGACACAACGAGTACGTTCATAATAGATCGGGGCGAAGCCCCCGCGAAATAATTTTAGTGCTCGGTTGATAATAGTAGTCTTCACTACCTTGGTGTATAATATACTATTCATCAAGCCTTTTGAAAACATATAAGATATATTGAGAATACAGTTTTTTCTGTATACAAATATTTCATCACAATTGAATGAGGCCCGGTTTATCAATAGCAATTTATTCGTCAGTTAATGCTTAACTACCAGTTATTTTTGAAAGGTCGGTTTATAATCAACAGGATAACTTTATCCGGCAGATAAAATGTCAAATATTTATCTGTCAGTTTCAACTGGCGGATAGGTCGATATCTGGTGGTTAAGGTCTAAGAGAGGATGCAATTTCACAGCAGGGGAGATGAATTATCTTCTAAAAATTGCAAATAAACAGAAAAAAATGTAATAGAAAATGAAAAAACGGATGGGGCAACCTGGAAATCAAAAGAGGAGGCTTGGATGCAGGGTGAAGCAGCAGTTCGACACTCAAGTGAATCCTCAATCATTTCTAATATTGACAGAACAACTTCTTTTGTCATCCTAAATCTTGCATGAAAATCCTGGTCATACCACTTTTCGAAGTTGTCCACTCTCTCCTTAACTGCATAAGGCATTCTTTCGTACTTAAGAACTTGCACAATATCCTCGTCCTCGTCGCTATCCAGAATATAATCATCCAGAAAATTCATATTCATCAACAACCAAAAACTCTTCAAGAAAGAAAAATAAAAACAGATAAATCTTTGAATAAAAATTCACCACTAACCTTAAAAAAATATCAATTGATGTGACATGACCTTGTTCTTATAACAACCAATGAGATTGCTTACATTCATTCGTTAGCATTACCAACTTTCATTATCTGTAAGTTAACAAACTGGAGAATAAAAACGAGTTGATAAACCGCTTCCAAACAAACTGGAACTTTATCTGCTTGTTACTTTTATCCGATAGATACTTAACTGACGGATAATATTGACTATTGATAAACCGGGCCTGAGTAAGCATAATCAATGTTCAAACTGAACATTTGATATTATTCACTTGCGAACAAAAAAAAATGGTTTTATCGATTATGTCAAGATCACTTCACATTTTTAATAAGTATGTATACTATGCTTAACCTCCAGAATGAGTCTTTTTACACTCGCCAACACTTTAGACGTAGGCAATACTAGGCAATGCTTCGGATAATAATTTAAACTTAAATTGGTATATTTTTATTACATAAGTACGTTTTATTGGAGGTAATAAATTTCATTAAACAGCGTCTCAAAAGCCACAAGTTAACGAGTAATTTAGTACTCTTTGAATGATTATTTCAGTATTTAGCTTTTTACAAAAGCTAATTATCGTGAACCGCTATTTGCAGTTAAATCAATTATTCAGTGGATACCGGAAAAAAGTTAAACTTTAAATTGCATTTTAATTGGAATCTTAACAGGTTTTCACCTAAGCGATGTTTTCATATATAAATTTTTAGATCACACTCTTTGGTAGCCATAACCTATTGTATCACAACATGAAACAACAATTCCTATAAGCGGCCCCGCGAATTTTAGGGGATTCCGTGATACTGAAAAAATCAATTAAACAACTATATATCAGATTTTATTGGAACCAAATCGAGGAAAAATATACCCAATTTATTTAAGCGTTGTATTAAGTGTTCATTACATTATCATATTTCCTATTATTAATAAAGTGGAGTTTTTGTATCACTTTTTCTTATTGGAGGGTTTCATCCACCCTTAAGTGACAGTCTGCTCGATTTAGTCCCGGGCCCCGCATGAGTTAAATCCACCACTGTTGAAGTTATATGAAAAACAATAAATGGATACTAAATGTCGAAGATATGCGATTAACTTCAATTCTGATGGAAATGGTGAACCATTTTTACTTCAGAAACGAGAGTGATCCATTTTTCAATGATTACTCCTTCAATTTTATTTTGATTGACTTTTATGAATACTAATCCCGCAGGTCTTTTCAAGTACTAGGAAAACCTCCCCAAGAGGTCCCTTCCCATTTATCGTGTATCACTTTGTATTACCTACACGTTATTTAAGGATTTGAGCATTCTTCAGAAAACGTTTTCCTTTGCTTTTTAATAAGCTATATTTTCGTCCATATTACTTCTTTGGTGAAGTAGTTTCAGAATTATTTGCAAAAAACCGTTTGAAAACGTGTTTGTTTAATGAACTTGTGAATAACTCAAAAAGCATTGATTATTCGAAATTTATTGAAATTTTGACTTCCCGATTCCTAGGGATATTCAAGAAAGATCTCTCCACCCTCCAAGAGGTGGTGTCAACCTTACCTACAGGGGGAAAGCCTCAATCGTCACAAAGTTACTAATGTTCGTTGTCTCATTACCTATCTGATTCTACAAAATTTCTAGTCAATTGGTTTAGTTTCAAATAATTCGGCGATGAAAAGCTCAAAAGAGTGTACTACGTAATAAACTTTGTTAGTATTGGATCCTGTTACGTGTTGAAAGTGTAACTTACCTTATAATCTGTTTATTTCGCTGAACTAAATAAAAATAGGCAAATAGTGGAATATTTAACAACTTTATTTTTCGCGTTTGCTACCTCTACACTGAAAGTTGGGTTTATGGAAACAATTTACATTTCGTTTAATAACAAAAATATTCTTTCTCGTACGTTGTTGGTTGAATATCTTGGCGACCATTCATATGTTATTACCTGGGAATGATAACAGAAGTTAGTACTAAATATCCATGCTGATGTACAGGTAAATATAACCTGTTGAAGTACCTGTGTCAGTGTCAATGTCAATTCTTTTCTGCCCTTGAGGAAGGTTGTCTCTACCAATGTTATCTATGGTCTTTATTCTCATTCAGTATCTAGCCACTTTATTTCAAACTAGTTTCAAGAATCTTTCTAGAACATGGGAGTACAAAAAAAAGTAATACGACTACGATTGGACATCTTTTTGTGAGATTCCATTTTGGTTTTGAGGGATAAGAAAAAGCACTTTTGGTTCAGGAAGAACTTGCTACGCATTATTGCGGATTTTTAATAGAAATCTAAGAAATTTCAATAAAGTTCTTATTTTTGGTTAATGAAACTAAAATAAAATCACTGCTGTGGATCTGTGAACATTGGAATATTCTTTGCCACTTACAGGCCACATCCCATCCATGGTGAGTCCTTCATTACTTCCTTCATTACACCACTTCTTTGCTAGACTCTCTAGATACTGATACTACGTCATTTATTTTAGGCCTGTTTGTCAGAGTTTTTTTTTGGAGTTTTATTGGTTTATTTCCTGCGGTATATCTGGATTTATTTTGAGACTTATGGCACATTAACTGGAAGATACCTGAGCTAAGTTTACGTAAAAGTTGGGAACGACGACTCAGCATCTCATAGGAGTACCAGATAAGTCGTAATCTTAAGTATTTGTTTTAGTGTAGACAGCCTTATAAATTTATCTGATATATCGATATTATACTGCGACATCTCATACATTTTTCTCAATACTTAACGTAATTGCCTACTTGGACAACCTAGAACAAAGTTACATTGCTTATTTGTTTAAATATATACATAAAAATAACTTACCTTTTTGTATAGAAAATCCACTGTAAGCCCAGTGCACATATACGTATATCAGCAAAGGGTAAAACTAATAAGATAAGTTACCTTTGTCAACCACCAACAATTGAATCATTTAAGATTATATACTACTTCCTTCATAGAGTGACACTTGCTTATTTGTATACCTTGTTTTAAGAAACAGATGTTTTAGAAATAAACTGCACAAAATTTGATTTATTATCTATTTGAAGAACCTGCCCTGAGATATTACCACAGCTATCAATATTAACTTTTATTGTTAACAATGGATCGTTTAGTTTTGTTTACATTTGAATTTATTTGCTTAATCACTGATTAATTGTGCGGAAGCAATCCAGGTTACAATAATCAAAAGGTAACAATCCCTGGATCTTCTTTAAAAAAATTAACATGTATTTTGCCAATTATATATATATATATATATTTATATATAAATAGTATTTCTTCATGAAAGTCCATATTGCACAATGGAAAAACTCTACATTGTCATTAATGTAATTTAGTTCGATATTATATTGTATTATGATATACTAAGTATTTTCATCTCATTTTTCAGTATTAGTATAGTTAGCATCTTTTGAAGTAATAGTTTTTGATTTTATATATTTCTTGAGTCCCTACATGCCTATACAGTGAGAAAGTGGAACCAAAATCAGAAATGAAAAGTGGAAAATGCATGAGTTTTCAACTGAAAGTTTAAAAAAATATCATTTGAATAAATTTACATTCACGATGTTCAGAAATAGTGAATTTACATTATTTCAGTCACCCAATTACAGCAAATAGGTAATTTGTGTCACTTTCGTGATAAAAAGTAAAGTCGGCAACATTTTATCGTCGGCCTTGGTTTCCTTCACATTTAGTAAGGAACACTTCAAAAATAATTCAGTTATTGAAAATAGTGCTGTTTATTTTAGAGGGCACCAAGTAACGGTTAATTTTTATGAAGAACGAGCGTTAAAGTAACTAGATAGCGTGCAAAATTGCCTCAAATGGTTTTAACATTGTTACTGTTTTACTATGGCCATCTTTATACAATGATTGTATTATGTTATATGTCGGTATCCAACGCGACGCACTAAAATCTGTGGCTTGTAGATCGGACTCATGCAGTACAACATTAAACCGTCTCCTCTGACCACAATATACTTATCTAGGAAGTAGTGCACTTGTTAAATGCCTCAAGCACCTTGACCATTAAGCCCAACCCACTCCCCGAGGCAACTGGCTCTGCTCCCATTTCAAGAGCACGTTAAAATACGAATTTCGCTACTATTCACAACCACACCGCTAGTTTATCGTTTCTCTATGTAGAAAAAGCGTATGCCAGATACCATTTAGAAGACAGAGATGGACCCATAACTACGGCTACTTTCAAATAAAAAAAAGTTAATTGAATGTATCTACAGCAACCTATATTATAAATTGAAGTTTGTAGGTACTTACCAGTGGCGACTGAAAGTGTGATAGTGCATCTACAAGGTTGAATGCATAGCGAGTGCTTTCAGATTATTAAATCGATTGTCTTCATCGTCATCATTTTCTCTTTGAATTAAGACATAAGACTTTCATTTGTCTAATGGAAAGAAAAATACATACTTCGATGGTACCTAAACAGATACCTGAATAAACAGGGTGGTCCGTAAGTATGGTCCAAACTGAAATGATGCTCGGCGTCAAAATAGTACAGTCTGATGTAACTTGCTTCAATACAATATTGACAATAAGAAAGATAGAGGGTCGCAAAGTTGAAATGTGCAAAATCCTTTTCCACGGTAAATTGTATGTAAAGTCCATT
>CAJUYI010002870.1:0-27460 GCA_910591695.1 Galerucella pusilla | reverse complement strand
TTTAAGGACGCACTGTATTTATTTCAATATTATCAGGTATTCATATTTCATCGAGAAGTTATTATATTTTTCCTACGACCATATATGGGAAAATAACGTATATCGCACTGTACATACAGTACCACGGAAAGTGGCTTATATCAACAAGGGTGCGAAATACCATACATAAGAGGAAAGTAATTTTCCACACGCATGGGGATAATCTGTCAAATCCATAATTTCTAATTAGATTTTCCTATGTATTTATTATTCCGACCCCTACTTTGTGTAATCTACTTATTAAGTGGAATTAATTAGAAACCAGTTTCATTAAAAATAGTAATTCAACTATGTAATATCTAAATTTGAAGTGATCCATTTGAAAAGTTCAAGTCTTTTCATTTTGGTAGTTGAAAAAAGTTCAGATTCCGGTCCAGGTCGAGATCGAGTCTTCGTCTGACGCTGCAGCTTTGAAATATTTGAATAATTGATGGAAAATGTAATCATCTTGATAGGTATTTATTGTAAATAAAAAGCAGGCTTTTACAAATTGTGGGAAACGTCAAAAATTATTTTACTCTCAATTCCTGTAATAATGTATTAATAATTTGTAATAACCTAGCTAACCTACTAATAGTAGCAATTGTTACTTTTTAAAATAAAATATGTTGAGTTTAATTATAACATTTTGTGTACTAATATGTTGATTACACCTCCGATAATTATTGAACAGACTAGAATAACGTGCTTTACTAACAACATAGTTTGTTCCCAACCAACATCTAAATTGATTCTCTCATTCCAAAACAAGGATAGCAATACACACAGCAAAGGCCGCTGATTCCAATAATTCAGTGCCGTACTGTGTGAGGATTTGAATTTAATAGAAATATCAATCCTAGATTTATTTATTATCCAAGGAATTATGCCACACTGATATTAGAGCTTTAAAACTGCAGAACTTGCTTACCAGTGGAAAGATGTATTGAAAACACTTCTCTTCTTTGCTAAATATACAATCATTTACCAATTATTGTGAATATATTGAACTAGTAAAAAAAGTATTCCTAATTCCCAATTTAAATTGAAATTTTTTTACAATATCTATCAAATATGAATAAAACATAATATATATTTAGTGAAACATCAATCAAACAGCTGTCAAAAAGCATTTCATATACTCGATTTTGTCACATTCACTGAAAACGCAGAATTGCTTAAATCTTCAAATTGACATCTTTTATGTGAAAATTCACTCATCTATTGTTGAAATTTTTTGTATTGTCAAATATTTAATGGATCGCTCTCTATACATCTATTTCAATCATATTTATAATAAGTATTGAAAAACATATTAAGAAACCATGAAGAATTAGATCATTGTAAAATTACTTCATTTAAATAATTCGACATGACATCTGTGGAATGCAGCAAAATATAGTACATATATCTAGTATCAAGGACGGTAAGGGTTGTTTACCGGTCGACAGCAATGTTTGGAGGCTGAGCGTAGCGAAGCCTCCAATTTTGCTGGAGACCGTTATTACCCTTGGCGTTCGAAATGCTTATACCATTTTTGCGCGATCGTATTGAAATATTCGAATTTCGAATAAAATAATTCAAATTTCTTCGGAATGAACGAAATGTCAAAAGTGATATTTATACTTGTCGATCAAAAAAGATCGATAGCGCAAAAAAATATAATTAGCATTATGGTGAGATTTATCACTTTTTATATTGTTCTGTTCGGTTCTGTTCATTAAAAAATATAAATCTTCTTATTTTTCTTGTTCCCTTCGTGTAATGAATGAAGTAATACATTATTTAGGACCACTTAAATGTATGTAGGGCTAAGACGTCGGTAAGTTATTTACTTACCGACGTCTGAACGGTAAGTAAATCACTTACTGACGTGTTAGTTTTAGAAACCAGTAAACAAAACCTACCGTCCTGACAACCGATGCTGTAAATAAACAAAAAAAAATCGCGCAAAAAATAGATATACTTTGACATCGTTCATGTTGGCAAATGATAATACGTCTGTTCACTCTTCTAATATATTCATTGTTCGGAGAATTACACACTATTAGGTGAAATTACCATGTGATCGAATGAAATATACTGTACATTACCCGTGCGAAAGTGATTTTTCACACTCGTGTGATTGTCGCACTCGGCTTATGTCTCGTGCTACAATATTTCTCACTAGTGTGAAAAATGTTACTTTCCGCACTAGTAAAGTAATATACTGATTTATATCAGTACGTGCGATTTCATTAACGTCAATTTAAGAAATTTTTTTGACACGTTTTCATTCGTTTTGTTTTTATATCTCGTGTCAATATTAAGCAAGTTTATCGTGTGTGTAAGCCCTAATTTATAAATTACTTCTATTGTGAGATAAAACTTAAATAGACGAACCTTCGCTGCGGGGGCTTTTTCAGTGTGATGTAAATTGTAATATCTACGTATTAGACTCCACTGGAAAAGTAAAAGCCAGCCTTTGCCATTGACGTTTTCTCAAATCTCTCTTCAAATATCACTCTTAGAATACGGAGGCACACCGTGAAAATTCATAACTCTTTCTGTCAAAAATAAATGCCAATTGCCAATTCAAGTTTTTATTTATAAAAACAGCAGTAGTCCTACTTATTTCGACCGTATACACAGTAAAAACTACCAAACTAAAATAAAGATAAGGAACCACCAATTGTGGATTGAACCTTAAGATATTACCGATTCCGTTGAAATTTTTTTTTACGAAGGAATTACTTTTTTTTCAAAGCATCATTCTGCTTACAATAAGAATAATTATAATAATACTAACTATTTATAAATTTGAAAAGTAATTTGGCAATTGCTATTATTTGAAATTTATATTCCATCGATTAGAGATTTATAGTCTGTACAGAAAGTACGAGGAGTAATACATCATTCATTTAAGTAGATTTCATAGACGTACCAAAATATATTTCAAGAGGGTATACCGTAAGGTACATTTTGTATTGAACGAATGAGTTGCAGCTATGCTAAAGAATATACGATTTAAGTCAGAGGTAACGGGATGTACTAATTTTAATGAAAAAAAGTGGTAGAGGTACATAAATTTTAGTAAGTTTGATAAAGAAAGGCAACACAGTTTATTCATAATAGAAAACAAACCAATCTGTAACAATAATTATTTTATATATTTTTGTATATATGTGTGTATCTATAAATGCTGGATATACAGTTTCCAAATCTTGGCAAGATGAAAACATTAAAAGCGGAAGGCAGGCATTCGTGGAAGGTTTGTCGTTAGGTTTGCAGCCACCATCTGGAAAAGGAAAAAGACTTATCATTGTCCATGTTGGAAGTTCTGAAGGTTTTGTTGATGGTGGATTATTAACTTTTATTTCAAAACGCACGGGGGACTATCACGAGGATATGAATGGGGATGTCTTCGAGGAATGGTTTGTTCAAATGTTGGATCTGATTCCAAAAGGGGCTGTTATTGTTATGGACAACGCAAGTTACCATTCACGGTTACGAGAAGCATTGCCCACAAGTCGTTGGCGTAAAGCAGAGCTTTCGGAGTGGCTTATTTCGAAAAATATTAAGTTTCCAAAAGATCCACTAAGGAAAGAACTTTACAGAATTGCAAAAATGAACAAGAATAAATACAAAACCTACATTGTAGAAGAAATGGCTTCTTCTCGTGGTATATCAGTTCTTCGACTTCCCCCTTATCATTGTGAACTTAATCCCATAGAATTAATATAGGCTCAGGTAAAGGGGGAAGTTGGAAAAAAATATTACTTTTAAAATAAACGATGCTGCGAAATAGTTTGAGAGTGCTGTAAGTCATGTTAGTAAGGAAAATTGGACAAACTGTATCGAGCATGTTATCAAAGTAGAGGCAAATATGTTGAAAATTGACAATATTTGTGGTGATTCAATCGATCCTATTATTATTAATGTCAACAACGATTCTTCCTCTTCCGAGTCGGATATAGAATAAAATGTAAGTAATAAATGTATTCCAATAATTATTTCTTTTCATTTTTTATTATATTATAATTTAAAACGTATTTTTTTCCCAAAATACACACCACTGCATTCCGTTATTGCTTATCTGCTAATCCTTTAACAATGAAGAAACCCTAAATTTTGCTACAACTGAAACAAATAAGGGGTCGATCTATCTGGTTTTTAGATTTACGGAAGAAATGTAATTTAAAGTAAGAGATTTATCAAAAATTTCATGGTGCTCCCTGTAAAGGTTTTGCATACTTAATTAGGGTTTATTACTCCTCGTACTTTCTGTACAGACTATACAATCTACAGCTATAGTAATTCAATGTCCTTCGTGGCATATAGCCAGGGAAGTAATTGTCAATTTTTAGTAAATGGTCTTTCTTCTTCGATTCTCAAATACTCTCTAAGGCGTTATAATAGTATTATAATGTTATCTTTGACATATATATTGATAACACAAAAAGATCATTTATTTGCGGGAAACTGTGAATGGAGCCGTCAGGCTTTTTGTCAAATAGAATTTTAGTATGTGGTTAGATCTGGGATGTCACTGTTATCGCATATATAACGTTTTCTTTATTGAAACTGATGTATTTGTGCGATATTAATGATTTCTTCTGACCAGAATTATGCTCTTAGAACTACAGGACAGATGATATCTACCTTATACTGATGAGGCGCAAATACGCCGAAACCGATCTATAAGTGATATTGTCCTTTTGAATTGCAAACTCAAATGGTTATTGCTTCTATCTTGTAGATATACCAACCCCGTTTAACTTTGAAGAGTAATTTAACGTCCTTCGTGGCATATAGCCTTGGAAGTAGTTGTTGCTTCCATAGATGAAAAAATACTTATAAATGGGAAGCTGACCCGTGGCGCCCTCTATTTGTACGGGTGGCGCCACCTTTAGAGTCCCGTCAGTACCTCAACACAAATCAGATGGTTGCAAACTTCGCTAACAGCCGAAAAAAAGATTCCTGTAATTTTACAGTTTTTGGCGGCATATTCAAAATTACTGTAATTTCACTTTCATTGCAAAATGACATCTATGGTCCATCTTTGATATTTCATTTAACATTAGATTGATAATATAATAATAACAATCAATCAAGTCAAGTAAAATTGAATTAAATGTCAAAAAATTGACCATATAATGCCTGAAGTGGGAAAAATAAAGCAATAATCATCAAGTTTATATGTTTTATTGAATAAAAAAGTATGCAATAAATGAAACGTTTTATATTCCAATGACAAACATAAAGAAAAATAAATGTTAGGAATTCTACAATGATAGGAAGTTCAAAGCTATATTGAAGAATAACTACTTCTGTCACTTTTCATTTGATAAAACATGTTTTATTATAAAGATAGAGCTTACCGGGTGCACTTCACATTACAGTCTTTCACAATACATATTCTCGACATTGTCTCTTAAAATAAAAGTCCCACTACAAACAATAAAAACCAACTACGAATACCCAACACACACACAAATAAGCAAAATAGTTTTTAAAAACGAAAACTGGACAAACTCACGATACACGTTGTAAAACGTTGATCTGCAGCTGTCAGGCAGTTGTCAGGTTAGGATCATAGATAACACGTTAGGATGTCAGCGCTGATATATGTGGAAGAATCTGCAACTACCACTAACGGCGTTACAGTTCTCACTAAATTAGAAATTTTAGTACTGACGGGACTCCCTATGTGACAGCACCCTTGCGCCTCCAGAGATCCCCTACCCTGGTTGCTTCTCAGTAAACTGTCTCTTTTTTTAATTTTCAAAAAGTTATGTCTGGGAATTATTACTATTATTAATTATACTATGAGTTGTTGAGCGAGAAATTCAAAAATTCACTGACTTTTAACTATCCTCGTAGAAACAACCCTAACCACGTGAACCCTTGTAGAGTTTAATGTGAAGAAGAGTGATCAATCAACAATCCAATGTCCATTAACAATCTTCAATATTAGCTTTAATTGGATAACTTCCGCGATTATCGAAAAAATCCATTTATGTGCGATTAATTTCGGAAAGTGTGAAGCTGGTTCCAAATACCTACATATATACTTGTTTGTGAGTAAACCTTTGATAATGTTCCTCCTTCTCCTTTTTTTTCTGTATCCACCATTTACGATCCCTGCAAGTCTTTATGTTTTATGTATGGATATTCACCAACATGTAAAGAGACTAAGGATATCCCAGACACTTTTTCTTCCTTTTCTGTGTATTATGTGTTTTTTGAAAAGGGCAGATACCCACGGTTTTTTTTTTGTTTCGTGTCTACGTATAGAATCCTGAAATGTTTCACTTTCCGGTCTCATTTGAAAACTCGCCTAGTTTAGAATTTTTTTATTGAAATAGATGAAGAGGAGGATAATTTGAGTCATTACTTATTAGTATAGAAGGATTGCAAAATCACACGCACATACAGCAATTTTGATTTCGATTATGAATAGCTCTGATGAGGTCGACGTGAAATCTCTACTGACACCATTTTCGTAGTTGGAATTTTACTGCATCCGTTTCATCCAGATTGAAATTATGGATCAAAACTACACTGTTAAATATTTCACCAAGAAGACAAAAATATATTTTAACACAAGTTTTCGAAAAATAATAATAATCGAAAATGTTTGAAATATTATTTTCATACAGTGTGACCCACCCAAGATCGCAACACCCAGTCATAGCTTTTAATTGACATTTGATGAACATCAAATTTTGGTGTTTAAAAAAGTCGGCAAAGGGGCTATTTTTACTCTTTTACATTTGATATACGTCCACGAAGCAAATAAAAGTGAATTTTCAGTATTGTAACTTTACCGGAGACTGAGATGAACGTTGAGAAGAATTGTTTTTTCTTTTTCGATTAACGTGGTTTTCTTATTTAAATAAACCTACATAATAACTACAAATATAGTACAAAACACAAAATCTGTTCAAAAATTATTGAGATTCGCCAAACTTTGTGATAAAAAAAACAACTAGGTTCGGCCGGAAATCGAATTGCGGTCTACTCCAGCATTCTCCGAATTGTCATGACGCGGATAGCTGTCAAATGTTCTTATTTTGGGTATTTATATATCTATAGTATAGCGTATATCAAATTATGAAGAATTAAAATGTCTTCTGCGTTATATTGAAAATATTTTGCACTACAAACTGATTTTCAAAAATAATCATATATGTTGTGGGTAGGTACAGTTATTGATGTTTTCAAATAAATAAAACCATCATATTTGGTAGATTTATCGCGTGATCAAAAAAAATACATACTAATTATAAAAGTGAAAAATAGTAAAATGGGCTTATGTCAAAATTCTCAAATTATAACACAAAGAATAGAAATAGTTTTTGTAAAGTGTAAGTGAAATATTTATTACATAAAAGTGTAAACGAATTATAATTGTGAGATGAACTGAAAATAAAAAGTGTTAGTCTCGGTTTTTTCATTTTAATGGAAGTTGATAAGTACTGATAGTAATGAAAAGCCTAAGGTACTTCTTAAATATTTATGGCCGTAGGAAAAATAGTTTACATAACTCGTAGCAAAATGAATTTCACTCATTCCATTTCCGCAGTCACCGATGTCAACATTATTTAAAAAAAACCATTACATTAACAATATTTGTTACAATTATCGCATGGTCGTAGGAAAAATAGTGTACATTACTTGTGCAAAAGTGATTTTTCGCACTTGTTACATAATATACTATCACCTATTTCGCTTCTCCCTAGGGCAGAGTGAAATTTGATGGATGGATTGTGTTGCAAAGTTGATTGAGCCTGCGCAGGTAATCAATTAGTTACCCGACGTAATGTGTTGTTTGTTGACTTTGAATTTAAATCATAAATCGTTATGTATCTGGAATCAATGTTCCATCAGAGAGCTATTTATTTGATCCTTTCTTGTCGATATATGGTTGATTAAGGTCGTGATGATGTCGACCATGGAGCGGTATCTGGGCCCAACTGTTTATCAGTCTGTGAAGATTTTAAGTTTATATCAGGGCCTACAAGATCTGAGGGGGAATAGTTTTTATTTGTTTTCGCGACCAGCTCATTCTCTTCCCCTCTTTTCTTGGTAGTGTGGCTCTAATAACTAATAATGTCGGGAGACATTTGTGTTTGGTCATCATGGTGCGCGTTGTTCTTTGAATATCTTCCAGTTCTGTTTTTGTTCACTACCGAGTTCCAAATGAGTATGTCAGAACCGGTATGGCAAAGGTGTCAATTGCTTTGGCGAGATTTCCTGCGTTTAACTGGAATATTAATAAAGTAGTTACTCTTTCAGTGAGCTGGCATTTCACTTTGGTTTTTGCTTGCTTCTAGACTAGTTGCTTAGCCTGCTGAAATCCAAGATATTTGTAGTTCTCACCATTTTGTTTGGCACCTATACCATTAGGTAGTAACACATGTCCGTTGAAGATTTCACCCTTCTCGATTTTTAAGATTTGTACCAGTGTGATCCAAATCCCATTTGTGTATTACTGGAAGACTTTTCAGTGATATTAAGTGAATGTTGAATTTGACAATGTTTTGATGGGTTCATTTTGATGTCATCCATATATAAAAGGTAGGAAATAGTGCAGCTAGTGTTCCTGTTGGCATCAATTTTAAAGTCGTAATCCATATCGTTAAGTACATTGAAGAGTGGATTCATAACAAAACCAAACTGGAGTAAGGGAGTAGCCCTGAAAGATCCTCCTACGGATAGACATTTCATCAGTTTCGAGATCATTATTATTATTATAAATATTATCATCATTATTATAAAAATAGGTCTAAATAACAAAAAACAGAATGTAGGACACTGGCCCGCACAAAAACTGAAAGTTAAATTGAAATTTAAATAACCTCGTCTCTTTCTTCTTTTTTTTTTTTTCGATTCCTGAACAACATTGTGCAACGTAATTATTTTTTCTCTGACATTCTGGAGTGCTCAAGAATACGACATTTATGTCCCGGGAACGCTTTTGTCTTAGATAGTCAACAGTTACGAGTCTTGGAAGCTGCTCAACACCTATTTTATATTCTTTCTCTTATTTTTTGGGGATCAAACCACAATAATGTTTTTTTATTTTTTTATTTCAACGTTTCGGTAGCGTTCCAGCTACCTTTTTCAAGATTAACTAATAATAAAATAATTTTTGGTCTCTATCTGACACAACGAAAAAAATATGACAACTAGACAATCAATAATATTTTGAAGTTTAAGACTACAAAACTTTGTTGTCAAATTTTATTAAGGTCCATTCATAGTAGATCACATCTCTGGTAAAATGTGAAATAAAATATTTTATTTTATGACATTCCAAAGATATGATTGTCTAGTAGAAATGGAATCCAGTGAAGTGCACGTTCCAGGAACGGTTTTTATTGGGATAGCGCTTTTTTTCGCTTATTTTGGAAATGTTGTTAATAAAACGCGTTTGTTGTTACTTTTTTGTGTATGATTATTTTTGTTTTCAAAATATGTATGACTCAGTTTGGTGATTTTGTGTATTGAAGTGTGTATCGATTAACAACTATTCCAATGATAAATCATAAGAAATTCTCGATAAAAACTTATGATGCTATCCTGATAAAGCAGGTAATTGATTATTGGAAATTTCCCTTTTTAACATTGGTAACCAAATTTGACTACATTCGGCTGTAATACTAGCTGCACATTTATCTGCATTTAGTTGTATTGAAGCACTTTCTTTGATTTTTCGTCTTTTATTCTTGGGCTCTTCCAATATTATTTTTGTCGAATCCCATTGAATTTTATGCCCCTCTTCCCAAGCATGTTTACAAATACCTGACTTAAAGAACTCCCTATCTTTGATATACTTTTTATGTTCACTTATTCGGACTTTCAATGGTCTATAAGCGTTAAAAAAGGGGTAGTAAAATCTTTATACGATAGGGCCAGAATCATTTGTTCTAATGATAATCATTTCACAAAGGAGAAAACTCTACTAAAAAATGTTTTAAATGCCAATAATTACCCGGCAGAATTTGTAAATAAAGAAATATAGAGAAGGGCTCATTGTTAATACCCCATAATAATAACAATAATATTAATAATTCAGCTAACATAATTTTTAGAAACTTGACAATGCCGTATGTTAAGGGTTTATCAGAAAGAATTAAGAAAATTGGTAAGTAATCTATTCAATATTCGAACTAGCTTCAAATCTAACAATACGTTGAGATCTATACTAACAAAAACAAAAAAATGAAGAACGATCTTCAAAAAATTGCATATAGGTGTCAGATATCTTGTGAATGCGACAAATTCTATTTAGGTGAAACATCTAGACTTCTAGACAACTGAAAAAAGTGAATATAAAAAATATATCAAAGATAGGGAGCTCTTTAAGTCAGGTATTTGTAAACATGCGTGGGAAGGGGGGCATAAAATTCAAAAATAATATTGAAAGAGCCCAATAATAAAAGACGGAAAATCAAAGAAAGTGCTTTAATACAACTAAATGCAGATAAATGTGTAGCTAGTATTTCAGCCAAATGTAGTCAAATTTGGTTACCAATGTTAAAAAGAGAAATTTCCAATAATCAATTACCTGCGTTATCAGGATAGCATCATACGTTTTTATCGAGGTTTTCTTATGATTTATCACTGGAATAGCTGTTAATTGATACACACTTCAATACACAAAATCACCAAACTGAGTCATACATATTTTGAAATAGATATTTACGTAATTAGTTATGAAAAGAGCGATATTGTTCGACGAGCGTAATATTTGTCAAAACGAGCGCTAGCGAGTTCTGCAAATTACGCGTGTTGAACAATGTCGCTCTCTTCATAACGTGTTTACGTACAACGTTTTATCTAATTCCGCGCTTTCATAATATTCAATAAAATCTTCAATTACAATGATTATATTGAAGTGAAATCGAATGGTGTTAGAAGTATTGTTACTATGATGTATTCACCCAGAAAATTGACTTACTTTAAATAACTGTGTCCTGTATAATGTTTTCAATGTTTATAAATCTCAAAATACTATTGAATTGAAATAATGGGTTAATTGTACAGTTTAAATAATGAAATAATTGTCAGTTTTGACAGTACCTACCTAATTAATAAATTATTCTTTGAAACTCATGTGGTATCTCTATGTTGAAACATAAACAGTTATAGTTGAAATAATACCCTTCTTGGTGTGCGTCATCGTTTGTGACGTATATCCGGGTTTTCGGCATGTCGTTTATTTTATTTGCTATTTTGACATATAGCTAACCTTAAATTTGATAAATAAAATAATCAGGATCGTATCCAGCCAAATTCGAAAAGGCTATGGAATTAATAATGACCCAGCTTCTTTTTCTAACTGAAAATACTTGAGAACTTTCAAAATAATGATGTTTCTCCGTGTATCTATGCACATTTTTGTATTATTCAAATATATGTAACAATAAGATCAATATTCACTTTTCATAAATAATAATTGACCGTAAACAACAAAGTACACATCTGACAAGAACTGTCAGTGTGACAGTAGAAAAATACGTAAGACGCATTGCCGCTACGAAAGTAACGCCTTCATAGTATCTTGAGATCCTGATTGATAGGTTGCGCTTGCGCGTAATCGAAACATCAACCAATCAAATTTTTGTAAGTCAAAGATTAGGGTTAACTTTTGTAATACATTTAAACAGTTCATTATTGTGATATTTTGATTAGGATTAATCACAGACCTGCCTTTTTTTCCATTTCTTCCTACGTAATGTGTTGGAAGGAGATTAACAATCGATGACGCACACCAAGAAGGGTATTATTTTAACTATACGTAAAGTTTTTACATAACTACTTTTCATAACTGATATATAAGCGTTTTCGATTATTTACTTCTGGCTGCTAGTAGCAGCTCGTAGTGACTGAATTCCGTTCGTTTATTACCGGGCGTGACGCCTAGTCATACCTTTCCCTTGCCCCTCAAGCACATACCGAAAAGTATGAGCTTCAAGCCACGGACATTAAATTTGACGTTTGTCCGGTTTGACGTTTATTTAAAGGTTAAGATTGTGCCGATTACGATTTAATACGATTTAAACCTTACTAAAAATATCTAAATGTACAAAATTTTCTTATGAAAAACATTATAATTGAAAGCTGTTCTTCTAACAACACAGGAAATTCATTGGCATTGGCATATGTCAGGTGGTTTTGAGCATCCTGAAAAATCGTGTTCGAAGTCGTGACGAAGTCGTGACGAAAGTCGTGACGACTGAGGCGTCACGCACAAGTGCTTGAAGCCCAAATAAACGAGAGCAACATATGAAGGTTATGAAAAATGTGACGTTACCTAACGTCAAGGAGTGACGTAAAGTGTCACATTTGATAGCGGAATTAGATAAACAAAAATTATCATACAAAAAAAAGTAACAACAAACGCGTTTTATTAACAACATTTCCAAAATAAGCGAAAAAAGCGCTATCCCAATAAAAACCGTTCCAGGAACGTGCACTTCACTGGATTCCATTTCTAGTAGACTATCATATCTTTGGAATGTCATAAAATAAAATATTTTACCAGAGATGTGATCTACTATGAATGGACCTTATAGCCGGAGAGCCAGAGCCAAAAAAACTGTTTCAATTTCTAAAGCCTGTTTTTTTGTTAAATCGTTGTAGCCGATGGGTACACAAACATGCTCCGGTCAGTCAAGCGTGCCGTAGAACATTTATTTAACCATTGATACGTTTCGTGCGTTATTATTTTGCAAAAAAATAAAAAATTGTGGATTCAGAAAAACTTATCTTATCTACACCAGTAAATGTCACTTAGAAATGTGATTTTGGCTATTGTAATAACTTGAAATTTAATTACGTTCTTAAATACTCTTAATAGATCATTTTCAGCTTTTAGAAATTCGTTTTGTTCACCCGTCAAATGATACACCTTTAATATCGCACCTGAGCCACCTGTTCTACGGCACGCTTGACTGACTGGAGCATGTTTGTGTACCCGTCGGCTACAACGATTTAACAAAAAACCAGCCTTTAGAAATTGAAACAGTTTTTTTGGCTCTGGCTCTTGGACTATTAATAAAATTTGACAACAAAGTTTTGTAGTCTTAAACTTCAAAATATTATTGATTGTCTAGTTGTCATATTTTTTTCGTTGTGCCAGATAGGGACCAAAAATTATTTTATTAATTTTTATTACTAGTTAATCTTGACAACGGTAGTTGGAACGCTACCGAAACGTCGAAATAAAAAATAAAAAACAGTATTGTGGTTTGATTCCCAAAAAATAAGAGAAAAAATAATAAATAATTCCACAAGGAACCTACAGAAGATACCTATTTTATATTTATTTAATTACGATTTTCCATTGGAAACGTAAACTGTTCCAGCTATACTGAATGTAAATTTTTTGGTTTTTTGAATCGCGAATATAGTCAACAATTTCATGTTATACTTTCTTTCTTCTCACAAAAATCAAGGTTGTACATGGTTAATGATTCCAGTGAATTCATACACTGTAGTCAATTCTGAAAATTAAATATAAAATCCGTCTGTAGTTAGCATTAAAGCATTGCATATATCGATGGCTAAGATCACATAATTATGTATGTCCAGAAACAATGTTTTCAATATAATGAATTTGCAAGTTCACGTTCACTGTGACAAGATGTATATCTCTTAACAATATTTGAATAATAAACTAATAAACCAAGAGGACCTACTCTATGCGGGCAATAAGGATTTCACCTCCGCGGACATAGATCCTCACGTATCTCATATTCGACAAAAATGGACATAGGTACAATATTATTTGTCCCCGTAGCCATCGATATTTACTTTAAATATAATCTAGTACCTAATCAATTAATCATACATCCAATTGTTTATTTCGATTATTGGCAACTGGGTGTGTCTCTTGTCACTATCGTTTTAAGCTATTTTTGATTGAATTTATTTGTGCAGCGCGACCAGAAATCTAGCATCGATTATCGCGCATCCACATCTTTTGATTAAACGCGTATTAATTCGCGACATTACTTTAAAATTACCTTCTATAAAATGTCGGGTCTTTGTGTTACCGGTGTGAAATCTAAGTGCGTTTCGATTATTGATTTTCTATGTTTTCGGATATTTTCTAATACCTTATTTATTATTAACTATAAAGTGAAACGTGTAAAGTTCTTTTTAAATAATATTGTACAAAGACTTTTGGTGTGAACATTTTCATTAGTTCTCTATCGATGGCGTGGAAAAGGTAAATGTTATAATATATATTTTGTTGAGAGATAATAATGTGTAGAAATCGATTTGTGGCTTTAATTTAGTTTAAATGAAAATACCAAAGGGAATAATATTATATAAATGACATAAATGCATACAGTATGCGAAAACTCTTTCGAGTCCATTCAGTTTACACAAGTACGACAAGGAAAATATGAGAAAAACTGATGAAAGAGGGAGAAGAATAATTGTGGGCGTATCTAGTTCATCGAGAGCTGAATGGATGAACTAGATACGCCCACAATTATTCGTCTCTCTCTTTCAAGCAGTTTTTCTCATATTTTCCTTGTCGTACTTGTGTAAACTGAATGGACTCGAAAGAGTTTTCGCATACTGTACAATTTTAGGTAGAGTCAATATAACTCTCGTGAGCTTTGACTTTCAGAAGGTCAACGCTGGGCATAACAGAAATTGGGTTGTGATAGATATACCTAAGCGTTGTAACTTCTATGACGGGTCGGATGAACTACCTATACGATGCCAGGAGTTTTAGACTGACTTTGTGAAAAATCAATAGTGCTCACCTATTTTGAAAAATTCAGATAGATCTTTTTTCCATCATTTCAACCATAACTTTTTTGGCCCGATATTTTAAACAGTGTCGTACTGTATTAGAAACGATTGAAAAATATAATATTTTCTCCTAAGTTATACCGAAAAACTCGATTATTTTCCTTTCAATATCATTTAGAGTACCACTTTTCCAAGTAGGTACGTATTTACATGTTTATAATTTTGTGTATTCAAGTAAATATCAGCAAATGTCAGGAAAATTATAGGCTAGAGGTGGGCACATTTTTATTTCCGTTATTTTAAATATCTTAATTATTCATAGATTGACTGGAGGACTAACGTGAATACAATTTTAAATTCTGTATTTTATCTCGACAAAAATATAGTGTGTGTTATAAATTTTTGGATTTTGTTAACAGATGGGGTGGAAAGATAATTTTTACATTCACCTTTCCCATTCCTAATTGGAGTGAATCCTTATTTAGGCACTTTGAGCACTTTTTGGCTGAACAAAAATTATGGAACTCACTCATAAACGTTCGATAAAATTTTATTGGGAAAATTCATTTGTAAAAACATGGGGGTACAATGAAATTTTTGAGAGGGTTGATTTATTCCTACAAATCTCAATTCATCATGGACGGAGGATGTATTATTATTAGTTCAAATTTCTATATCATGGCGTGCGATACCATTTTTAAGGGGTTGATTTAAATATTTAATCTCATCATTAACGTACGATGAAATTTTATTGAGGAAATTTATTTGTAAAAACTTGTATATCATGGGCGTACAATGAGATTTTTGAGGGGGTTAATGTATTCCTGAAAATACTCATTCATCATGGACGTACGATGTATTTTCATGAGTTATTCATTTATTTATTACAATCTTCTATATCATGGGAATACGGTAAAATTTTCAGGAGGAAGATTTGATAATTATTTTTTATTATAAACGTACGATAAAATTTTTTTTGGGTAAATTTATTTGTAAGAACTTGTATATCATGGTCGTACTATAAAATTTTCATGGGGTTGATTTATTCCTAAAAATTCCCAACTATCATGGATGTACGATGTATTTTTTTAAGGGATTGATTCATGAAAATTCCTATATCATTGGCGTGAGATGAAATTTTCAAATGTGGTTGATTTATTTGTCATATATATAGGCGTACGACTGGATTTTTGTGAGGGATTAATTGATTTATAAAAATGTTTGTATGTTTGCATCTTGCTTGTCATAATTCAATATCGACGGCAACTGATATTAATTCTTTAAGTAACCTTTGCTGTGTGTGGCTGCTCTTATTGTTCTAAAATAGGAGTATCGATTTAGATGCTGGTTGTCAACAAAGTGTTTTGTCACTATAGCGCGTTATTAATCTTGTCTGCCTGATGATCGAAGGACACACCGCTATTTAACGATCTGAAGTACCTATTATAGACTATGAGCCCACGGGAAAAAAAGTGTCGTGATTTGAAACCCCCTAAAAATCTGATGAAACTGTACGCCGTTTGTTACATTTGATAGTAGAACCATATAGGAGTGCGTTCATGTTAAATTTTAACTTACAGTAAAAAAAAGGTAGAACGTGTCGCGGGACACACGGTAGGAACTTTAGTTCCTTTTAAGCAAAAGTTATGTAATACATCTGACGTTATAGATAAACAATTTGCATATTCTTTGGTGGTTGAGTAGTAAGCACACCAGACTCTCACGCGGTAGACCCGGGTACGATTCCCCGCGAGGAATTTTTTTTTATTGTTAATTTTATTTTTAAATAATCATTCTGCTTGATATTAATAACGACAACAGGTAGACGTTTGAAATATTTAGTAGAATATTCATTATTATAGATAAAGGTACGGTACCCTCCATGAGGGAGTCCGACTGGCAACATCTACTTATAACAGCATCGTATATTTAAAAAAGGAAACCGTAGCATTATACAAATTGGACATTCGTTTACCACAAAATTAGTGGAAACATAAAATTGAATTGTTAAATTTTTAATTTGAAGTTATATTACAGTTTATAGAAATTTTTATTTTCTAGATTTTTTCCTAAGTGAGTCGTAGAAAAAATATGCTGCTCGACTCGTGTGGATTGTCCATATCGCACTTGAACGTCCTCGTGCGATATGGCCATCATATCCACACTAGTTGCACAAACTACAATTTCTTTCAAAGTATGCCCTTTTACATTTAAAAACTACCTACCAAATGTCAAATCAATTTATCCATCCATTTTAAAGTTATCGAATTAAAACATTCAAGTTTTCAAAATTTCAACACCCTGTATTTTGAAAAGTAGCTAGACCCCTTAATCGCGCAAAAAAAATTATGGAAATAATAGTAAAAATTTATCCGAACAAATTCAAGTAGATCACTAGCACTGCGAATACCAGCTTTGCATAGAATTTCAATATAGCATCGGTGGTTCAGTGGTTAGAATGCTCGCATTGCACGCGGGCGGCCCGGGTTCGAATCCGGGCAGGAGCATATTTATTATTATGAATCGCTGCTTCGTAAACGAGAGAGAGACTAAGGAGGCACAAGCATGCAAAAGCAACGCACATAACGAAGCAATGTAACATAACGAGCGTAACGTAACGCGTAACGGTCAGATCTTTTGCGTCGCGACCCCTGGTCGCTCAAACATAACCTGGCGTAAAGAACTAAAGTTCCATTTTACAGTATAGGTTGCTAGCTTTCAGGAACTGTAAGACTTTCTTGATTTCGGTAGGGCAGTGAAGCATTTCCTTGAGGTTGGGCCTAAGATCAAGTTGTTTGTATATAGCAGCAAATTGTTTGCAGTCCGTCAGTATGTGCTTAACGGTCACAATATCGTTACAGCTATGGCAAACGGGACGATTTCCTGAAGACATCAGATATCCGTGTGAGAGTTTGGTATGACTGATTCGGATTCTTCTGATTGTAGTAGCCTCTCTCCGGGTTAAGAAGTTCAGGGAGAGAGGAGAAGTGGATGGATGGATATCATGAAGTGCTGTCGTACTATTGCGCCACAGGTGTCGCCAAGAATCTTGTGTAGCGTTTTTGAAGTGGATCTTCAGGTCCGTTGCGAGTTGGACAATGTGTGTTGAGGCGTTATTAGTGGTAGCATCTTTCGCGTGGCGGTCCACAGCTTCGTTACCATCAATGCCGATGTGAGATGAAAGCCAGATGAGAGAGACTGTTATAATTTGAGCAACGAGAGTTTGATAGATGTCGTGTATATTCTGGACAATTGGGTGGTCAGTGAAGATTGACTGAATGGAGGAAAGGGAGTCTGTGCATATTGCAATATTTTTGTGGGGTAGGTGGATGCTTTTGAAAGCTTGAAAAATGCTTTTTCTACTAACGTGCGGAAAGTGAATCTTTTCCGCACTAAAAAGCGTGCGGAAAGAGTCACTTTTCCGCACTAGTGCGGAAAGTAAATTTATTGACATTTGAGGAATATACTGACATTTGAATATTCAAAATATGTATTTTGTATATCCAAGTTTACCAAATGACTGAAAAATTAATAAATTTATTATAATGCTGCTATAATTTTTAATAAAAAAAAAACTTATTTTTCAATAATTTTTTGATGGCCCTGGTATAAGCCTCATCAAATGAATGTCAAATAATAATAATTAATTTGTTGATATGTATATAATGAGAAATGTTGATTTATGATTACTTTTGGGTTCTTTCCGCATGCTAGTAGAAAAAATAGTGTACCTAACACGTGCGTAAAGTGACTTTTCCGCACGCGATTGCTGGCCGAACTCCGCTAAAGCGTCGTTCGGCCATCTGCAATAGCGTGCGGAAAAGTATCACTTTCCGCACTAGTTAGGTAAACTACTATTGTAGCTCGCCTATTTATTTATATGCTGTATAATCTTCAAAAACGAATGCCGTACAGTTTCAAATCACCTTTTAAGAGCGTAGAAAATAAGAGTTTTCAAAAATTTTCCTAGATTTTCCGAACGATTATTTTTGAACGTTATAGAGTCTGGACCGATCTCCTTTGATTCTACTATCAAATGTAATAAACGGCGTACAGTTTCATATCTCGGTTTCAGGGGGTGAAAATGAGAGTTTCTAAAAATGTTCCTAGATTTTTCTCACGTTAATTTTTGAACGGCATAAAATCTCGACCGATCTCCTAGGGCGTGTTTATAAACTTACTCCGAGTTACATCTAGAGTTATGCGAGAGTTAAGTCACGTGGTTTATATGTATGGCTGATCCATCATCTAGAGAAAGTGAATAAACGATAGAGTTAATCTTTAAATCTGGGAGTAAATATGTGAACGCACTCCTATGGTTCTACTATCAAATGTAACAAACGGCGTACAGTTTCATAAAATTTTTAGGGGGTGGAAAATAAAATGTTCAGTTTTCCACTGCGCTTTTCTGCACAAGAGAAAATGTACTCCATAGTGCTGGAACTGATGGTGGCATGATAAACTATCGTTCTGAATGGGTTTGCTACTGTTTCAAATCGCGACACTTTTTCCCCATGAGCTCATAGTTTATTATATTTTCTTGTCAAATCCACCAGTCCCATTAATATTTCCCATTATTGTCGCCAAGAAAACAGCTCGATCTCAGAACCCAGCTGCATCACATAGTAGTTGATTCAACCAAATTGAGAGGTTTTTGAAGGAAATATGTTGATGTTTCAATTATTGTAATAATCATAATTGTTTTTGAATCCGCGGCCCTGCATTCAATTTTGGTTGTTCTACTATCAACTCTGTTTTAAAGTTCCCCTTTCAAAACCCATTTTTATATATCCATTCTTAATTTTTATTGGTGCACGTATTGTACCTCTACATCACAAATTTGCAATTGTATAGCATCCACTTTTCACTACTTCTCTCTCTTACAATACGAATAATTTATTTTTGTAGCATTAAGTATTCAAAAGTTATAACGTATATCAAAATCTGATGTGTAGCTCTATAGTAGGTACTCAAATCTTGTTAAAATATAATTGGATTATTTGTAAACATGTAACGAGAGAACACGCATCATGGAAATCACAATTTTAACTTTACTCACAAGGCAAAAGGGGTGAGTAAACTATGTTGCTGCCACCACATATTGGATTTTTCGTGTAATGGAATGTCTTCAGGAATATCAAGAAATATAGTCGAGAGAGACTGTTGAAAGAGGGTGGTTTTATGGAGCCGTGATTGACAGCGCGGTTTCTATCGAGATAATGTTACCCCCATGTTTCGAAACTCACTGTCAAAATTTCGATCTATTCTGTCAGTTAAACTGGTTACATTTCACATTAGACATTTATTTATAAGAAGTGTCTTTTCAATTTTCTTTTTCTTTTTACCAAAATATTCATGTGAGGCGTAGTAGTAAGTAAGTATCATTGCGGCAAATCTAAGAGGCAATGATTTTTGATATATTAACCTACATTAAAAGTATGAGTTTCACTTAGCTGGAGTGTTTTTTATCTTTCTCGTGCTATTGACTTTCTTTATTTTGGTTTTTCATTCATTCATTTTCAATCCAGGGTGTAGAAGTATATTTCTTGACTGGATTACGTTTACTCCACTATCTCGCAATTTGCTGAGCATCTCACCAAAATAACAACCTTGGTAGTCTCTTGTTTGATGGTTCGTTGCTTGATATCAATGCAACCATTTTTCTTCACTTTCAAAACATCAGCTCTGATAAAAGTTAATTCCAACTAGGTTATATAAACTAAACCATTTGTTGTCGTTTTTGAGAGCAGCTCTTATGCCGAAAGAACTGCTTCCTGTTGGCTGATTGTACTCTACCCTCACATTTATTCCATCCACTTAGTTACCCCTGCATCGTCGAGCAGACGATTTGCATATCCGCAATACACCCACCACTCGAGCAGTCGCTCTGCGGTCGAGTTTCGCCGTGCGGTCGACTGCTTAGAGCTGTCAGACCCACCATACACGTACCGCTACAAGCGGTTGCTGCTGACCGCGCGTGACTCCCTTCCCGCTCCCCGTTGAGTACCAACCTCTTCCCCTCGGCAGGCGTTGGCGACCTCATTATGCGGTCGTGTACACGGCCGCGTGTTGCAGTCGGTCTATAGCCAGACTTAATTCTATTGCATTTGCAATATAATCACGACCTCCGACCACTAACAACCACATTTATGAAGTTGTCGTGACGCGTCGCTGTGGTCCGTTTGAGTTAAGGGTCATCTACCAAATTCGACCTTGCACAATTATGCTTTGTATATTTTGTTGTTTCCCTACGTCCTCACGTTTAAGTTCACATAACGAAAATTTTATAAGAAATATGAAAGCTCCGCAACATGTAGGTAGCCAAGCGGTCCATTTTCATCCGATATTTTAGTGGTAGCAACCGAATTTCAATAAGGAATTGTACGGTCATAAGTAATTTGAGGATTCTGAGATTTTTATATAGTATTCATAAAGCTTCAAATTAGACCCCTTATAAATTAGTTTTTCCATTCAATCCATATTTAATTCTTTACAAGGGCTTAAACTTTGCTTAATATGTGTATTTTTCATATTTTTTTCAACAAAATTTGGTTAGCATTTCAAAGTTTTTATTCAATGAGAACTCTAAGTTTAACATTAATCTACATGATATATTTTTTTCTTTATTTTCAATACATCTATTACTTCAAAATTCTTTGCCAAAAATACTTCGAAATTCGCTGCCGATAGATTCCCCTTAAGACTTATGGTTTAGCTTTAGGTGGTACATTAATCTATCCGACAATTCTTAAAGTTCAGTGTCTCAGTCAAATAAGATAAGGGTTACGGACTTGATCTCCATGTCACAAAGTCTGCAGCAGAGCTCCCCTCTATACGGCATCATTTAATACAGTTGGACTCCTTCTAGCTAGAGCTAGAGCATAATCCGTTGAATAGCTTGTGGTGATTCGTAGATTCCTACGAATATTTCGTAGTATTTCGGCCCGCTTAACACATATGTATAACCTATAAAAGTCTTACTGTGTATCTGCGTTGGCCTTTGGTCTTATAATAGCTTGATAGAATTTGTTTTTGGGTTTTCTTCATAAAGCTGTCGATTTAAATGTCTCCATAGTGCTCTTGCGCTCCTGTTTTCTTTTGTTAATTTCGTGCTAATTTCTTTTGACTCATTATTTCGTTTGTATTATGTATAAAGCAAAATAATTAAAATTAGGTTGAACAAAATTTGATGTAGGTTCATTGGTTGATGTACATTGCAAAAATTCATTTTTTAGTAATAATTTGAACATTCAGAAAATTTTGTATGAAGTTTTATGATCAAGTTTGTGCTCTTCTCTTTTTCACCTTCAATGACAATAGGGATTAAAATTTAGTCTGGGGCCAGTGACATATTTTAGTGGTCTATTTTCTGAAAGAATGTTGTGGAGATCATAAGGATGTGTCATCCCTGAGGACGAAACCATAGCGGTTTCAAGGGGTTTGACGGAAAGTTCCTAATGTGTAAAAATACTGCATTTTCTTATTATTTGTATGTATGTTATGTACAGCGAGGTAACCTGCTGTAACTCGGAAAGGATTTGTCCCAGGCAGTGGGAAAGAATATTGATATTAAAAGTGGCGGAGTGATATATATTAATGGAAATTATTTTCAACCTCAAAATTTCAACTCAAGGGGGCGTTAATCTAATCTAATCTAATCTAATTTAATCTAATCTAAAATTATTATTATCTAAGAAAATCGCAGAATGAGCTATAACTTTGATAGCATCAAAGCCCGTGAAAGATAATTTTCTATAGTGACATTTCTTTGTGTCTGTCATAATAAGCGGAAAGAAGGACTATTCATTTTCCAGTGCTTAAATTTTAATATTCCGTTAACCATTCGACCTAAGGTTTTTTATCACAAGCATCACAGACAGTCTTTCACCATCCGGATTCGGCGCAAAGACCCTAAGGCGTTCTCGTGAAAACACTTCACGGTCTTTGCGCCGCATCCGGATTATCTAAGACTGTCTGCGATACTTGTGAGAACAAACCTCTTTTCGACTGTTTCTGGACTTATATGAATTTTGGAAACATTGAATTAAATGAAACATTGCTATTTTAATAACATATTATTCTGAAGCAGCTCACAATTTCTGATATTTTGGGGAAAACATCTTGGGTTTCTGTTCAAAATCTCGAGTAGCTGATTACCATGGAGAAATGAACAATGGAATATTTAGATGGAATGAATAAGTACTCAATTAATTCCCAACTTAGGAGAGTCATCTCTTATTGTTATTGATAATGCTCCATATCATAGTGTTCTTTTAGGATAGCAACCTTCTACTAATTCGAAAAAAAAATGAGATTGTTACATGGTTGACAACAAACAACATTAAGTTTGATACAAAACTTACAAAGCCTGAATTGCTACAAATTGCAAAAATGAATAGAAAAGGAAACGTGTATAAAATTGATGAGTTACTACGAGAACATGGTCATGAAGTGCTGGGACTATCGCCATATCATTGTGAATTCAACGCTATTGAATTAATTTGGGCAAATTGCAAGTCATATTACAATAAATATATTGGTAAAAATGGGTATTCAGATAGCTCTGTCATAAATATGTGTAAAGAGGCACTGCAACAATGTGATAAACAAATTTAGGAAAAATGTTCTAGGCATACTCATGAAATTATAGAAAAGTGGTATGCCCGAGAGCAAAATATAATTGATATTAGCAATCAACCTATTACCATAGATATAAATGCTGGTGATAGCTCTAATTCTATGAGAAAAATTGAATGAAATTTATTGTATATATTTATGAGTCTTAAATATACATATTTAAAATATTTATTATTTATTTTCACAACCCAAAAGATTTCTATTTTTCATTGTTGAACCGTATGGGTGGGACGGCCCAATAGTAATGGTTGCCAGCCATAACACTAAAAAGGCAATTCTTTTTTGCTAAGTTTCTACTGAGGAAATTGTTATTAATTCTAACTCTTATGCAAGTAAATTTGCGGAATAACCCTATAAAACTCTGGAATACTAACAGTTTTTTCAAACTAAAGGTTTAGGTAGCGTATCGCTAAATGGCTGTGGAATATTTAAAAATATCTAGCTTTAATAATAAATAACTCACACCGTCATTCTAGCCATATCCTAATTGAAACCTCAATCTACGACCTGCGTGTAATTTAATGTATTGATGTATTGCGTTTGTATATGAATGATGACGCATGGGAAAAGATTCACCGAACCAACTGTATGTAAGGTATCTCTACCAACTATTTATGACCGGAGAGAAATTAAGTGGTCATTTAGTCTATTTTTTGCTCTGTGTCCTGATATTATGATATTGCTGGAAGAGAGTGATTTCGTCACCTTTGTTTGTTCAAGCTTTATACTTCATTTCACCGTTCGTAGAACTCCACTATTCCTCATTTTTAACTCGTGCACATTATTTAGTTATCTGTGATTCTCCTACTCATTCCCAAGAAACGTTATGACCAAACGTCTCGCTCAACAGCTGTGAAACTATGGGGAGTGACGTTATTCGAACTAATCAACTATGCGTCTGTGTGTTAGAGTCAAGATCAATGGAACGAAATATATTCTAGACTTTTTCAAACGATTTATAATACCTATAATAACTGTGGTGATTTTTATCACAGATCTTGGAAACGCTCTAAAAGAAAGGTATAATGAAAGAATACAATTCTAAAAATTCACAATTCAAATTCAAAGTCTAGTTTATCCAAGTCACATTCTTGGATAAAAACTAAAACCATATGAATAAAACAATTTTGGTAAAATACTTTGAACTCATGTTTGGTACATTATAACAAACAAGTAATAATATTTGAAATTATGAACTGAACATGATTTTTGTTATAAAAGCACTTTCTGGTAAGTGGTCTAGATGAAATTTTCATTTATATTACTTTTCATCTGCTAAAATATCACATATTCGAATATTCTTAGACAACAAATAGAGATAATAATCTACGTTCCGTATATTCATTGTTTGGCTTATCTATAACGTTTTTCTACGTTTTGATATCGTTCCAGCTGACGTTAGCATGAGCTATTATATTTCTCCAAGTTTTTCCCTGACACTTTTGAAAAATTCGACTGTCAACAGTTCTAAGTTCAATACTGCAAAAAACTGTGAATAAATTAACTCTATTGTCACTCGGATATTTACTTAAATTATATTTTTTACTCCCGTAATTATTTTTATAGTGGTATTTTATTTTTAAATGGAATTTTACAGTCCCTCAACAAACGCAGACGAATTTTTTGTTTTTATTTGCTCAACTCATTCCCTTAGTTAGACTATACAGCTTTTTATTTCCGAGAGACGTCGATTATTTTAATTAAAGAGCGTCGCTGTGGAAAATAGAGGCATCTTATTCTATTTAGATAGTCATAGTTTGATTTTTCAATCATCAAGATTAAAGGAATAATAGAAAGATTCATATCCTTTATTGGAATTATGTCTCGACAGAGTAGGTCATTGACACATATACAGTTAGACAGGATAACTGTGCTAATTTTCACAGTTTTAGGAGCTGCTGAACTAGAAATAATATATTATAGGCTCATACTAAGGTATATTATATTTTGGAAAAAACGAATAACCTTCAATTCCTGGCTAGGAAGACTAATCATTCCTTCGAAGTTATTAGTAATTTTGTGGTCATGTCGCATATTCTGATAGTTCTTAAAGCAATACTGACATATTTGAGGATTCTCGGGAATCTTTAGATGTCCATGTGTAAGGCGAGTGTGTCGAATACGGAGTCTTCTCACCAGGATTCCATCTTTATTTTTTGATTGGTAATAATTCTTAGGGATGTATTAGATATAACTTTGCTCTTAACTTATTTCAGTGTTTCTGCCAACGACTTGCTCGATTCATTGATTGATTGGCTTGGCATTACTAGTCGGAGGCTTTGAGACCTCGGTACCTCAGCCTTCAGGCTTTTTGTACTCTACGGGTGGGTATTATGAAACTATTTCGACATATAACTAAAAGTTAACTTGTAGAATGACGTCACATGTTATAGTTAACTTCAAAATGGCGGAGTTAACTTTGTCAGGTGGAAGAGATATCAATTAAAGTTAACTTTATGGAAAAACCAGGTTTTCGTGATTGGATAGTTGCTCTGGTTGCTCTGTTCTGTCGGTTCTGTCAACAATTTGGCATTTATAACCTTGATTAATTTGTGAATATTTTGATTACTTTTACTTTGTTTTCATCGAATTTTGTAATGGTAACAAACGATATCCAAGATATTTTTAAAGAACTCTCAACTGACGATGAGAAAGATGTTATCGATATTGTTGAAGGCACTGGCGACAAAGGATATTTAGGAATCGGCTGGACCATATCACTTTGTGCAACGGAACATAACTACACTAATGATAAAAGAGATACACTTTCATCATTAGAAAAGTTTATGGCTCGTCTATCCATTGAGACAGTAACAAATAAAATAAAAAGTCGTCACTGGGAACGAAATAACAAATACATTGAACATACATATCAAAACTAGACCATAAAACTAAAGTCAAAATGCCAAAACTCTAGGCCATAGTGAATATTTCTATATGCCCCAGGCCATTCTTCTTTTTATTTTTCTCATTTTTTTTTAAATGAAACTTTCATAAAACTGACATTTTAAAACCTAATTCAAAGTTAACTTCAAGACATGCTTATAATACCCGCCCTCAGTTGTACAAGTAGCCCTTATCAGGCTCAATAGTCTTATTATTAGGTACTTATTGGAAGGAGACTCTCTTAGGTACTTCAGTAGGAGTCTATATCTACAATGCATTGCGCTTCACATTTTACGTCTCCTCCGAAAGACGGCATATCTACATTATACATCGTGCTCATTGGTATAATGCCTGCGAGCTGTGATATGCTAGTCGGCTGCAGGCTGTACGGGCCCTATACGATGGTTTTCCCTGACATGGTCGTCACCCATCCAAGTACTAACCATGTCCGACCTTGCTTGACTGTAATTATCGCATTGAACGCGTTCCACTACAGTGCTGGGTCGTCGCCCGAATTGAAAGTTGTGGCTTATATTTTAGTTCTGAAAAAACTATGAGTCTATGTGCTCAGACGTGAACAGCGGCTGAGAGAAGTCGATTGGATTGAATCTAAAACAATATTTACCAATAGTATTCTAAAAGTCGATTTTGAGGCTATCCTGTAGATGAAGCTGACCAGGATTGAACTAGAGAACTCACAGCATAAAGCTCTAAAAATCCAAAATCAAGTGAGCAGCAATGAAATGACTATTTTTATTCTAAGGTGCTTGAGACAATACCACTTTGATATTTATATGAGAAAAACGTGATTTTGATTTGACATTGATGTCAGTATTGGCACCAACAATACATTAGGAAAACTGTCATTACAAGAAACAAAATTTCATGATCACACAATCGAAAGCCTACGCGAAATCACAAAAACCGAAGCCGTGAAAAGTGAGGTATATACAGGGTGTCCCAAACAAGAGTGACTAATTTTAAACATAAATGCCCATCTTATTAATTGCTCCAAAGATATGGGGTCTTCACTAGTTTCACTAGTTTATCAAAGAGATTTTTTTAGGCTTGGCAGACATTTCATCCCATCAACACAGGGTGTTTTACTAATGTTGGTCAAATTTAAAGGGGAAAATATTTATTATTTTAAATGGAA
>CAJUYI010002869.1:0-25335 GCA_910591695.1 Galerucella pusilla | reverse complement strand
ATGTAACAGATCGAAATGTATTCATTGACAGGAACAATCATTGTAAGATACAGGGTGTTTCATTGGGATCACTTTGGTGCTTCCAAAAACCTATATTCAATGTGTCTTTTGCACTTCATAACCGAGATACAGGGTGTTTCATAAATGTATCCTATTTCTTTCGAACCTCATAACTTCCAAGTCACCCAGTATATTATTTTGAAATTTGGTACACGTGATAACCATTACCTAGAAACTCCATCGAAAGCATCTCCAAAAAGATAATGCAGATCCGGCTTAACAAAAAATTTCAAATCTTCTCTTTCCCAAAAACAGCACCCTGTATATAGATTTTTTTTAAATTGCTCTTTATAATTGGAAAGAGTATAAAAAATCGAATTTACTATTTCCTTTTTATTTTTCCGCATTGGGGGGTTAACAATGGTATCGGAGAGGTTTTTTTATTTTTTAGCTTGAAATGAAATCTATTTAATGCATCTAGAGAAGCATCCTAGAAATTCAATTGAGTTTGTATGTTTACGAGTACAGACCACTAAAAAATGTGATTAAAGGGCCGTACTTAGAAATAATCATTCAATATGTTTCGAATATTTCGAACACCCTGTATAAAGATATGCATCTGGAAACTATGCACTTCTACAATCAGAAAAACAAGAGTAAAATAAGAGAAATAAAATTATACTGCAATTTTTGTAGGTTAGACTTGCTTCGTTTGGACAATGTTATTAGAACATACAAACTCAATTGAATTTCTAGGATGCTTCTCTAGATGCACTAACTAGATACATTTCAAGCTAAAAAATAAAAAAAAACCTTTTCGATACCATTGTTAGATAACCCCCAAAACGTGCATAAATTATTACTTTGACGGTAAATTTTTGGAAGTAAAATTGTCTGCGGAAAAATAAAAAGGAAATAAGTAGATTCGATTTTTCATACTCTTTCCAATTATAAAGAGATATTTGAAAAAATCTATATACAGGGTGTTGTTTTTAGGAAAGATGAGTTATGAAATTTGTTGGAGATGCTTTTGATGGAGTTTCTAGGTAATGGTTATCACGTGTACCAAATTTCAAAATAATATACTGGGTACCTCGGAAGTTATGAGGTTCGAAAGAAATAGGATAAATTTATAAAACATTCTGTATCTCGGTTATAAAGTGCAGAAGACACAATAAATATAGATTTTTGGAAGCACCGAAGTGATCCCCATCTACAGTTGAAATTAGGCCCTTTCCCAATGAAACACCCTGTATGTCTCAATGCTTATAGTAATGCTTTTAAATGTCAAACTTGTAATGGCCCCCATAATACGTTGTTACATACGTTACATACTGAAGATAATTCTGAAACAAGAAATTTCGGGTCAGTACATGAACAAGCCCAGGAAATAGAAATTATTGATAGAAATTGTTGACAAAAAAAATGGTTGAGAAATTAAATTGTGAAACTGATCAAAATGAATTGATGATAGTTGGCGTAGGAAATAATCCTACACAATCAAGTCAGGCAGTTACTTCAAAGATAGAGTTACATAATTATTCTAAAATTCTACGTTATAAAGAAAATAACTTGCAACTTGCCTCATAATAATTTTCCTATAGGTAACTTACCCAATCACATTGTTTTGAGTGATCCAAATTTTAATAGATGTAACGAGATTGAATTCTCTTAAAAGCAAATAATACACATAGATTCAAAAGTTTTGCATCACCCTAAATATCCGAAAAAAAATGTGTTCATTATAAATGGATCAGAGATTAATCAAATAATTAGTTTCAATAAAAAAAACGTGTATATTAGTCAAAAATTTTTATTATCCAATAATAAACTTGCTTTAAACATGAAAAGTATTCTTAGAAATTAAATAAATTAAATACAAATTGATTCTTTTTAAACAAAAGGTTAAGTGAGAACCTGCATGAGAACTTTTAATAAAGAGTATTTCCACTTCTAGAATTTATGCAAGCTTGAAGTCGCCTGCCCATGCTGTTTACCATATTATTGATATTCTGTTGAGGAATATTTCGCCATTCTTCTTGTGCCGCATGAACAAGCTCTTGTACACTCCTGGGTGGATTTCTGCGTGTTGCCACTGCCCTGGCAAGCATGTCACAAGCATGTTCTATGGGATTCATGTCAGGAGGTAGGGCAGGCCAGTTCAAACGATTGATCCCTTCAGTTTCAAGATACTCATTTACAGATCTGGTCCGATGAGGTCGGGCGTTATCGTCCATAAAAACGAAGGAATTGCCAACAGCTGCGCGCCATAGTCTCACGTGAGGATGTAGAATCTCTCTGAGATACCTATCATCAGCCATCGTTCCCTCCACATGAATTAATTCTGTGCGATCATTCAACATGATACCAGGCCAAAACATAGCACTTCCTCCTCTGAAGGGCGGCACGGGGCGAGCATGGGCAAGCTGAGCAACTCTCGTTGGATCTCGCCACACTCGTATTCGATGGCTATCTTGTACCAAACAAATTCTTGTCTCGTCGGAAAAAAATACCGAATTCCAAAATTCTTCAGGCAAGGCCGCGTGTTCTTGAGCCCACTGTAGTTGGCGAACTCTGTGCTCAGGTTGTAGTCTGGGCACTCTTATTCGTCGGCGACACCTCAAACCTGTCGCAAGTATTCGTTTTCGTAATGTCGAGATCGATACTTGAACTCCCAACGCATGTCTCATATCTCTTTGGAGTGCTGGTATTGCCATGGTCGGGTTTCTTCGGATAGTTAAGTGGATATAGCGGTTCTGCCGCTGATTAGTAACACGCCTTCTACCGATTCTAGGTCTATCGCGAAGAGAATTGGTCTGGAGATACCGGTTTCATACACGAGCCACATCACTTTGCCAAACGCCAACTCTATTTGCTACGAACCTTTGAGAATGACCTTCTTCAACTAAAGCCACTATTCTTGCACGGTCAATCTCACTTATGACTTGACGATTCATGTTTGCACTTAAAATGGTATAAATCAAATGCCTTGAATGTTAAAATGATCGCACTAAAAATGTTATCTATCTTACAAAAAAACTGTAAACATCTGTATATTGCAAAAAATATGGAACATATTAAAATGGTGAACATTGATAAAAAAGCCAACAAAAATTGTTAGCGCAAAAAAATTCCTTCGCATCCGGAGAAGATGATGCAAAACTTTTGAATCTATGTGTATTTTCTTTAATAATAATGAATTAGTCCTACAAAATTAGTATGTTGTAAGTAGAGAAATTCAGGAAGTAACCAAAAAATAGATTTTGTAATTCAGCAGTATCATTGGTGATGACAAACTCCGAAAATTCTAGGGTTGAAAATTTGATAAACAGGTTTTGGGAGACAGAAAAGGTCCCTGAAATCTTCACTGAGTTTGAATCAGATCAATTAGCATGTGAAGCTAGTTTCCAGAAATCAGTTACAAAAATTAATAATAGGTATGAAGTTGAATTACCTTCCGTGCTTCGGAGGGTTGGATGAGAGAGGCTGGAAGTGATTCACCCCTAATATCTCATACAAGTCTCCGTAGAGTAGAGGGGTTGTCCTACCCGACACGGCGCGTCCCAATGGCTGATAGGGTGTCTCCAGAGGGAGTGGGTGGTCAAGGGACTCGTGCTCTTCGAGCTGTAAGGGACCGACCAACTCTCGGGATAAGCAATAAATAAGGCTTCAGTATGGGAACCCGAATAGTTGCTCGCGGATCAAAGGGAATAGAGTATTTAACCTCGATAAAAAAACAGCAGCAGATAGATGGGTAAAACGAGTGCTGAAAAGTGGAGAAGGTGGTAAAAAGAGAAGAGGAAGACCAAGGAAAAAATGGTTGGAAGAGGTTAGGAGAGATCTGGAAACAGTGGGAGTTGGGGACTGGGAAAACGAGGCGAGGAACAGGAAGAAATGGAAAGAGCGAGTGAAAGATCTCGAAAGATAGTGCTGCTATATATATATATATATATATATATATATAAAAAAAAAAAATCAAAAAGGGTGGTCGAGTCGATATTTGATTCATTCAGTTCGCATCCTGGGACAGCTGTTTCGACCTTCTCCACACCCATTTACAGTTATATATATATATATATATATATATAAACAGCAGCATAGGCAGCTATGTTGTGTGATTGATTGTAGGCAGCGGAGGCCACTGTGTCCGGAGGCAACCGTGACAAAAAGCCTAGAGGAGTAAACCTCGATAAAACAATCCGTAATCTACGTTGTTAGCAACCGTGACAATGGATGTATGACTGCGCGAAAGTCAGTCAGGAACGGTGCCTCCAGGATACCTGTGACCTCCCGGAGTACCCAGCATTACTAATACAAGCGAGGTGGACATTCAATTCCCTAGCTACTCGTGGGATGTAGTATGGAGTATGCAAGGAAAGTGGAACAGGAAGCAGTGGAGGAAGAGAGAGAAGTAAATGGAATTTTTGGGAAATCGAGGCTGGTGAAACGAACACCTGATAAGGCGGGAGAGACAAGTGAGTGGAGCGATACTATGGTGAAAAGGAAGGAGGTATCGCCTTTGGAGAATAAGGAGCAGAAGAGGGAATAGAAGGAAGAGAGGAAGTGAAGAGTGGAAAAGAGGAAAAGAGGCAGAGTGTAGAGAGATTGAAGGAGTTGGTAAGGCGACTGGAGAAGAGGGTGAAAAGGCTGGAAGAGCAGAAGTTAGTGGCAGAGGGGCGGGTCAGGTAATTAGAGAGGTTGGGGAGAGAGGAAGGTAGGAAGGAGAGAATGCAAATACCATGGGAGGAGGGGCAAAGAGACTTGAATGGATGGAAGGAGATTAAAGATCAGGACTGGGAGGATGAAAAGAGGGAGGGAATAGAGGTAAAGGTGGGAAATCCAATGTTGGGAGACGAAAAGATAAAAGTGGTATGGGTAAGGAAGACAGTGGAATGGAGAAGGGGATGCAGATAAGGATACGTTGGGCTACACAGGCTTGAGCATGTGGAGATGGAGGTGCTGAGGAAGATGATCGCGTGAGTAAGAGCAGATAGGACGAAGGTGGCAATTTATACAGATAGGGAATATTTGAGAAATCAATCAGGAGGGGATAGAAAGGATTAAGAAGCTTTAAGGGAGATGGAAGGGAAGTGGTTGGATAGACTTAGTCTTAAGGAACAGGGAGGTGGTTATAGAGGCAAAAGGGGGTTGAGGTCAGGAATTCTGAGTGATGTGGAACGGGTAACAGGAGCTAGGGCGATGGGAGCGGGAAGGGGAACAAAAAACATTAGGATGGTGGGAATAGACCCATGGTTTTCATGAAGGTGAAAAAATAATAAAATTACATTTTTGCAAATTGCATAAAGTTCCGGATCGCGTATGAGGTTGCAAATTTGTAAATGCATCAGAATAGATGTTTTCAAAGTTTGCAACCAAGTTTCAAAACTTTTGTAATTATTCCGAGACCGCCTTGCTCGAAAAAATGACCACGAATTAAAAAAAATTATAAATAAACATGTTCCGGTCAACGTAAAAGGTTGCAAATTTATACAATCGTTCGGTACATTTTTCCGATAGATCTGTCAAATTTGCAGATCTTTTGGAACGTTTTCCTCCAGTTTAATAAAAAAAACATTAATTTTTAATAACAAAAAATGTTCCGTACACTTAGACTGGTTGCAAATTGAATACGTGATATGAAATATTATATCGAAAACTTCCCCAAGTTTGCAGAACTTTTGGAATTTTTTTCACGACCATACAGCAAAAATTAATTCAATTGCAATTTTAACAATGTTCCAGACTTCGGACAAGGTTACAAAATTTCATAGTTTGTTTTTATACCATTCCCGACCTTACGTCAAAATTTGAAAACTTTTGGAATTATAATCAATTGATTGTCTTGACTGACTGAACTAATAGTTTTAGGTTGGATAAAAACAGATCCACTAAAGCTCAATGCCTATGTGGCCAATAGTCATAAGAATACAACAATTGACGAAAGATTTTAAGTGGGAATATATTGATTTTTTAGGGGCGAGTTGTATCAAACACTTAAACTCGGTTTAATGATAACTGATGTTTATACTGCGGCTGATTGATGTATTTATTATCAACAAACAGCTTTATCACTTCAAACACAAAATAAGCAAACTATTAGTGAATTGAAATATAATTTTTTCTACTCTCACACTAGTAAATTCCACATTACCTACTATTTTGTTACTAAGTTAATAGATCATTACGGATACTGACACGTAATGACTAGCACGTAATAAAAAAAATTACGCTTCAGTTCTAGTAAAACAACAATTTATCACCCAGGCCTAGTCTGTCAATGGTTTCGAGTAACCATGGAAACGAGTTAGTAGAGGTTGTTTTGACGTTTAATAATTAATAAGACTCGCTGTCACTATAGCTGTTAGTGTGAATGTACATCTGTTTTAAAGACAAATAATTAAAATGAGCTCATCAAATAGTGAAAACGAACTAAGTAGCACACCACCCAATATTATAAAATTAGCCGCCCGCGGACACTACTGACAACATATTGCCAGAAAGGTCAAGAGGAAGATATGAAAATGTATACCGGCAGTTTATGGACTGGCGAAAAACTAACAATGTAAGTTCATTTTCTGAAAACGTACTCTTGGCATATTTTGGAGAAATCACTAAGAAATTCAAACCATCTTCATTATGGGCAATATATTCGATGTTGAGGAGTACTATAACTTTGAAGAATAATGTCAATATTGAAAATTACACAAAATTGCGAGGTTACTTAAAAAGACAATCCGACGGTTTTAAAAGCAAAAAATCGAAAACCTTACATTCTGATGAGATAAAACTTTTTTTAAATGAAGCTCCGGGTCCGGTGAACTATAGGGACACACGATTCTTTAACTGATTTCGTGAAAAATCGATAGTACTCACATATTTTGAAGATTATCTGTTGAAAAATTTGCGGGTTATACACAATTTACAGAGAAAAATCCAATAAAAGATTTTTTTCTCCACTTGAGCCATCACTTTTTGGCCCGATATTTTATACAAAAAACAGTTTAACTGTATAGCACTGTACAAGAGAGTGGCCAACAACATGTGTTCTCGCTATCTATGAAAAAAACCCAGTTAGATTATTCATAATATTGTTTAAATTACCACTTTTATAAATATATATTTGACAGGCAACCAGTTTGGATATAAATAATTTAATAATAATCGCATACACAGATATGCAACCTACAAAACATAGAACAAAATACAATACTTTATAGCGTGGTTGCCAGCTGTAATCGACTACTCGACAATCATGCTACATGACTATAAGATACGAAATTAAATATTATATCAGACTATATTTTTAGTTAGGTTCATTCAAGACAAACCCAAGAACATAAATTAAATTATAAACACATTTTATATAATATATGATGATATCCTTATATTGCGTATTTGAAGAAGGGGAAACAAATATATATTCATTGTAATTCAGCCTCCCCTCAAAAAATATCCAATACTTTGTAATCCACATCAAGTTATTCCAGAAGGGGAAGGGAATATAATAATTGGATTCACCCTTCCCCTTCTAGAATAACTTAATTATTCTAGAAGGGGAAGGGTGAATCCAATTATATTATATTCCCTTCCTCTTCTGGAAAAAGCCTTGCCCTCAAAAGATATCCAATACTTTGTAATCCACATTAAGTTATTCAAGAAGGGGAAGGGTGAATCCAATTATTATATTCCCTTCCCCTTCTTGAATATCTTGAGGGGAAGGCAAATGCCTCCAATTATTTGTAATCCACATTAAGTTATTCTAAAACGGGAAGGGTGAATCCAAATATTATATTTTTTTCCTCTTCTTGAATAGATTGATGTGCATTACAATGCATTCATCCCTCTCATTCAATACTTTCTAAGATGAAATTCGAATGCAATAACTAATTAATATTTTAAAAATATCATGATTCTCACGTAATCGTTTACAGCTGGCAACCATGTCACACATTACGCTAGAGCTTCTATGTCATTTGTCATTTGATTTAAATGTTTTCATACAAATTTGTAGCCTGTCAAATATATATTTATAAAAGTGGTAATTTAAACAATATTATGAAGAAACTCACTGAAATGTTGTTATTATTAGCGAGAAAACATGTTGTTCATCACTTTCCCGTTCAGTGTGATACGTTTAAACGGTTGTTTGTATAAAATATTTAGTCCAAAAGTGATGGTTCAAGTGGCGAAAAAAAATCTTTTATTAGATTTTTCTCTGTAAATTGTGTATAACCCGCAAATTTTTCGACGGATAATCCTCAAAATAGGTGAGTACTATCGATTTTTCGCAAAATCACTAAGAAATTCGTGTGTCCCTATAGTTCACCGGACCCGAAGCTCCTGATGTGCAGTATTTATTCGTAAAGGTATGTTTTTTAACAGGATAAAAATGAAATAATATTATATACTTAGAATAACTTTTATTTCAAGGTTGTTGCTATTTTTGGAATATGTGGTGCTTGTAGGAAACAAGAGTTAAAAAATCTTAAACTTAGTGACATCAATGATTCAGGTACCATGTTGTTGGTTAGAATCCCTGATACAAAAACTAAAGTACCTAGATCTTCCGTGATTTCTGGTAATTTCTATAAAATTTGCAAACAATATATAGATATTCGCCAACAAGTTAGCGATCCGCAAATAAGTCAATTTTTCCTAAACTATCAAAGAGGTAAATGTACGAAACAAGTGGTAGGATTGAATAAAGTAGGCGGTGTACCTAAACAAATAGCCGAATATTTAAAGTTACCTGATCCCAAAGAGTACACAGGTCACTGTTTAAGACGAACTTCCGCCACTCTTTTGGTTGACGCAGGTGGTGATTTAATGACTCTTAAACGACATGGGGGTTGGAAGTCTTCGACTACAGCTGAGGGATATGTCGATGATTCAATAAATAATAAGACATTAACAGCCAATAGGATTATAAATTCGGTTGAAAATAATCTACAAACATTCACGTACACTGAAAATAGTAATGTCCAAAAAGAATATACCATACAATCTACGTCATCCCAAAATTTACCGGATACTTTTGAAAACCCGAAAAGGGCGGATAAGGGTATAGTAATAAATAATTGCCAAAATTTTACAATTAATTACTATAAATAAATGTTTACTTTAAATCATTTTTTCTGGTTACTGTTTAATAAATAAATGCTATTTGTTATTCATGCGTTTTATTTTCATTGATGAAGTTGTTCGTAGAAAAAGTATAGTACACAACTAGAGTTGTATGCTTATTACATGCTTATAGAATTACCACACTCGCCGCTACGCGGCTCGTGAGCAACTTTTCTATTCGCATGTAATAAGCAACTTACAACTCTTGTTATGTAATATACTATTTTGCGCGATCGATCTTTTTTGTTTATTTACAGCATCGGTTGTCAGGACGGTAGGTTGTGTTTACCGTTCAGACGTCGGTAAGTAAATTACTTACCGACGTCTTAGCCCTACATACATTTAAGTGACCCTAAATAATATATTACTTAATTCATTACACAAAAAGAACGAAAAAATAAGAAGATCTATATTTTTTTAATGAACAGAACCGAACAGAACAATATAAAAAGTAACAAATAGCATGAAAACAATTTCACCAAAATGCGAATTATATTTTAAACTGATCGAGAAGTATAAATGTCACTTTTGACATTTCGTTCATTTCGAAGAAATTTAAATTATTTTATTCGAAATTTATTTCAATACGATCGCGCAAAAAATAGTATAAGCATTTCGAACGTTAAGGGTAATACCGGTCTCCAGCAAAATTGGAGGCCTAGCTACGATCAGCCTTCAAACTTTGCTGTCGACCGGTAAACAACCCTGGCCGTTCTTAATACTTAATAAGTTATTTTCCTAACAAGTGCGGAAAGTGATACTTTCCCACACGCGACTGCAGTGCGGAGTTAGGACAAGCGGTCAAGGGCGGGAAAGACACTTCACGCATGAGCTAGGAACATTATTTTTTCTACGACGATTTTTCTACGTATATACAAAAAAAGTATACCAACCCATTTTTCAAAAGTTATTTTATTTCAACTCACATATACAAAACTTTAACCAAAAGCTATTAATTATTATAAATGTTAATATTAAAAACACAATTTTTGTTGCTTTCTGTGAATTACTTAAAATTGCCGGTCCAGTAAAGATATTTGGTGTTAACTGGTAAGTAGATGACGTCGATGAGGATGGCATCGGTTGACGGTCACATAAAGATCACGATGAAGGTGACGGCAACGGCTTTAAGCCATTTGTAGATGGAAGAATTTTATTTCATATACTTTTCTTATATCAAACCCGGGCGGTGTCACTATTTCAAAAAAATATCAAAATATCTTCATTATTTTATATTTTCAAAAAATTAAAATTGCAACAAAAAGCTAGAAAAGATGTAGATTTTATTTGGTGGACTATTTCGTGAATATTTATTTACCTGTTGTAACAATATAGTTATAACTTTCGAAGTAAAAAACTATCTAGTAAGGTCAAAATTTGCATAATTTTACTTTCCCGCACTAGTACGGGAAAGTGACACTTTCGAAACTAAAAGCGTGCGGGAAAGTGGGTTAAAGCGCACGGTCGTAGAAAAATAACTATTTTTACTCTTAATTTGTTAATTAAATGCAAATTTTCAGTTTCATAATGATACTCATTATAACACTGGTTTTCATTATAAAACTGAAAAATTGACCAAGAGAAATTTAGATACCTATTCAAATACCCAAGTAGGCAGACCCAATATTTTCTGTAGAATGTTTGACAGTGTTTTATGACAATTCAAATCTTTTGCGTCAGTTTTTAAAAGAAATGTCGAGCATCCGACCAAAAGGTAAATACATATTTAAACTTATTAATTTTTGTCAACAATATTTTATTACTAATTTTGTAAAACAGTAGCATACCTAGGTATATACACTTTATACTAACAATTTGGTCCCGTAGCACAGTGAGGAAAGGCGCCGCATAAGATTGTTTTCGATCTAAACATGCCGGGTTCGAGTACCGGGTAGTACATTTTTTATATTTTTTTAAATAAAATTTCTTCGTATAAAAAATAGTGTATGCAAGTCTCATGCAATAAGGCGAGTTTCGTATGGTTAATCCGAGTGTATTAATAACCATCATTACATGATCGTTGCGGAATATACCTATTAATGTAACACCATAATGAATATAAAAATCAGACTAATTAAATTTAATAAAAAACATTATAAGCATTGTATCCCGGTGTTGGGTTCGATTTATTATAACATAGATGGTTGAAAGGGTCAATATGTCTTTAACCTATAGCGTTTATACTCAAATTATGGAACCGGTCCTAAAGGTAACTAATAAAATAAGTTTATAATAAATATATTTGAATGGTTTTTTCACTGCTTTCTTAACGCGTCGATTTAAATAGGAAATCATAAATTTGAGAATTTGATGTACAAAAATTGGATAATGGGGGCTGTTAACAGTGCCGGATTAAATAAACGTGGGGCCCGTAGTTAAAGAGCCCTTGATCTGCTATGAGTATAAAGTGGTAACAAAAAATTCAATACTCTATATATTTTTGCTACCTTTAGGTATGAAATTTGGTGTTTTATTCACGCCAATAGGCGGGTACCGAGTGTCTGAAGTGTTCCTTTAAAAATTACGCTTAGGTAGAGATCAGTGGGTTTGAATATGCGAGGCCCCCTTTCGCGCGGGACCCGTAGCAATTGCTACTCTTGCTACGTGGTTAATCCGGCACTGGCTGTTCGGTCTCCTCTATTGAGCGTGCGCCGTTGTTTTAATTTGCAAATTATTATAGGTATTTATCATTCATTTTTTCAGTTCACTATATCTTTGTATTAGATCGTTTATATTCAATTCAAATTATCTATTCCCTAAAATCATCGTTTGTCAACTCTTGAACAAAAGTGGATATTTAAATACGCACAATTTGGTAATACTTACCCAAGCTGGTAAATCGTCTAATCTAGCTAAAACTACCTCTTGTTCGCTGCTGAGGGCTGTCGCTTTGGCAATAGCTCGTTTCCGATCGCTAGTTTTTTTCCACTGATCTCTCATTACAAAAAGCACTACAGGACCAATAAACCAAGCGATAGACCAATTCATATACCCTGCCATGTATACTATTCCGACAACTGAAGCCTGTAAATTTTAATTATTTCTATATTCTTTTTAAAATATCATTACTCATTGAAGGTTGTAAAAGGTAAAATTTGTATGAATTTCTAGGTGCTTAAAATATTTCTATGCCAACTATTTTTAATCACATTATAATGTTAATTTAGCACACAAAAATATGTATTTTAGTAATGTTTACCTTTTTGAATGCACTAAGCAATAAACCAACAATGCTAGTATTGGCCGCTGATCTCTTTTCCACAGTTTCATTATTTGCAGCAGTAGTATTCCTTTCCATTATAACAAATTTCAACGAAATATTTGCTGACACTCAATGTTTAAAAAATAGAGAAGATTTATTATTACAAAATATTTTATTTAATAACCTAAAGAAGGTTGTAAAAACATTTATAGGACACCGCATTTACGAGGGGATTGATTTTATTACTCTATAATCTTTACTAATATTAGCAAATCGAAAACGAACACTAGAATGGTGTCATTTTTGTATTAACCTCACAAACATCACAAACTCAAATATTTACTAATTCAATATGAAGTCAGTCAAGTCAGATGAAGAGTACAATAAGTGTGAAAGTGTGGTGGTGGTGTCATTTAGTGTAAGCTTTCTTTTTATAGACAATGGTGTAAGCTGCCGATCCGAGTATGCTGGATTCGTTTCAGTTCGTTTATTTCTTAGAATACAAAGTCAATGTTTGAAAATGCACTCCTATCAATATACAGATACGCGAGTACAAGACGATACAAAAAAGAGTGGATATATGGTACATCCGTGCTTGATGAATTCACATGATATCTGATATCTCTATAATATCCATTCTAACAGTTAGACAACACATATTATCGTTGCTTGTACTGAGTGTTGCAGTATTTACCAAACTATAGTTCATTTAAAAAGGGTTTTTTTTTATTTCAAAAAACATTTATTTACCCCGCATCAACTTCTATGAGTTATTAGCGAGGGAGACAATACAAAAATTTTACAATTTCATTGTATAAGAATAAAAGGTATAAATAATTATAGCAGTTTTTTCTAAATTTTTGATTTTAGTTTAATGTCTTTTAGATAGCCAAGAACTTCATTTTCATTTGATGAAAGTATACTTTTTAGGTTGGAACTTAATTTATAAGTTTTTCTTGCTGTGTGATACATTGGACATTCCAGTAAGATGTGTTTCACTGTGATCACTGTGTGACAATTTTGACAGGTGGGTGCGGGTTCTTTTTTCATGAGGTGTTGGTGTGTTAAGTGTGTGTGCCCGATACGCAGTCTATTCAGTATAACTTGGTCTCTTCTTTTGTAGGAAGTAGGAACTGTTGTAACTTGTGGTTTAATTTCTTTTAATTTGTCATTTGTTTTATGCCAAATAGACTGCCATTGTTGATCTATCAACGTTTTGATTGGGGTTTTGTGATCTATATGTGGATATTTTTCTAGCATAGGTGCATTTATAGTTGGATATTGACAAGCTAGGCGGTCAACTTCTTCATTCCCTGATATTGCCATATGTGACGGTACCCATAGTAAGGATAATATATTCTAACCATTTTGTTGTAATTCATACAGTTTTGTCCTGATTTGTTGTTGAATGGGATGTGTTGGATACAATTCCTTCAAATTTGACAGTGCGCTTAAAGAATCAGAGATTATTAAAAATTAACTACTATCGTTTTCTATGCATAATTTAAGAGCTTCTAATATAGCAACTGTCTCTCCTGTGTAAATACTGCAATTTTGTGGTAATCGAATGACAAATCTGTTGTTTTCACAAATATATGCTGCTGTGTTCCTTGTTTCTGTTTTCGAGGCATCGGTAAAAATAAGAGAGGTGTTAGGAAATTCGGATATTATATGTTTGAAGGATTGCTGAATTATGGATGGAAGGGTGGAAGTTTTTTGGTACTTTGTTAGGGACGTGTTTATGTACGGTAACTCAACTAACCACGGAGGAGTTTCTAGTTTGGTGGTTAATGAAAGATTAAGTTCTTTGATATTAAACCCCAATCGTTGAATTATTTCATGAAAAGGTGATTTTTTGATTGATTTACGCTCATAGAATGGACTCACGTGGTTTTTAAAAACGGAAGGGTAAGATAGGTTATGGGGATTTGCAGATATTCGGGCGGCATAATTTAATGAGGAGTTGGCGTCGTAGGTATAAGGGTGCTTCAGATGCCAGGGCTTGAATGCTGGATATTGGACTACTTCTAAAGGCACCTAGTGATGAACGTAATGCTGTAGATTGAATTACATTCAGTTTTTTCAAAGATGTTTTATTTGCAGTCTCGTAACAGATAGCAGCATAGTCTAGCTTACTCCTTTATCAGTGACTTATATAAATTAAGTAGGGATTGCTGTATCTGCACCCCACGTGGTATGAGATGAAACTTTGATTAAATTTATTCTTGGTTGACATGATTTCTGCAAATATGTTCTGTGGGGTTTCCAGTTTAAATTTTGATCAAAAATAAGACCCAAGAAATTTGTTTTGTCTGCATTAGATATAGGAATATTATGAAAATACAAATTTAAATCTAGTTCGCATTTACCTTTACTGAAAATCATGTACTTAGTGTGTTTTTTCAGTGGAGAATGAAAATCCAGTTTGAAGAGTCCAATATTCTAATGTATTCAAAACATTTTGTAAAACTGTGGAACGCTTCACGATTTTGCGTGTCATCCTTGCGCAGGGGCCATGCTAATCTTCTCTGTGTCGTTCCAATTTTAGTATATGTACTGCCGAAGCAAGTACTAAAAAGGAGTGTATTCCGAAATAGTCGTGTTCAAAATCTATGAAATATTTCCTTGATTGATACTTGACGGGGAAACTAGCTATTCTAATGGTAGGTAACCCTTATGTACTGAAAATTGTTCAGTTGAGATGAGATGTAAACAAACCGAGTATTCTTCTATAACCTGTAAAACTTTCTTCTTCTTCTCCAATTTTGTTGGGCTCGGTATTACCATGCACCCAGTGTCGTGATGAGGGCATCACTTCAAACTTTTGTATTATTTTGATTGTTTCGTTTTTGATGTTCTTGAGGGATTAATGGATCGTTTATTGTACAGATAAATTAAAGGTCTTTGTTTGAAACTATTTTATTTATAATTGTAGTAATGCATGTCAATGTTAAAAGATATACAGTATCCGCCAAAATAAACAGTACCGAAAATAAAAATAAAAATTAATTTTTAATTTCTGTAATGTAAGTGTTCAAAATGTTCACCATTTCGACGCAAACAAGCTTCATATCGATTTTGTAAGTCAATCAACATATTTATAAAAAGTGGTTGATGTAACTGCCGAAAAATATTTTGTATTCTTTCCCGTAGTTCGGCAATATTCGCCGGCGGATTTTCCTAGTGAAATGAGGTGAAATCAGGTGAATGAGAAGGATATTCGAAGTCTGTTCCCCGAGAAATTATTCTATTATCGAAATGCTGACGGAGTAAGTCTAAGGTGCGCACAGCTGTATGGCTCGTTGCACCATCTTGTTGGATGATGTAGATTTCGTGCACGGCAAAAGTTATTTAGATCTCTCACAAAAGGTATAATAATTTTCTCTCTATAACGCTCTTGGTTGACAGTAAGTGGATTCTGATTATCATTACGACCTTTTCCGTATGAACGAAAATAATGCTCTACCAAAAAAACTTTTTCTTCCGTTGTTAGAACCATTTTTGAATCAAATTTAACTGCAGCGTACTATTAATATATCAACTAATGACAATTAAGTCAAATATGACAAATCCATATTACATAAACAACTTCACAGCACTCTCTGTTTCGGTGTTTATTTTGGCGGATACCGTACTTTCATATATTCTGGCAAATCGGTAAACATATTTTTAAAGCTGGTCATATAATTTGATGTGGAACTGACTTCTATGAGAAAATGATGAAAAACTTGGAATTGTTTACAATTTCACAACCTCCACATGAAATCACTATCACACTAAATGAGACCTGAACTTGGTGTTATTGTATATATAGGGCCATCTTTAATAATTTCTCTTCGTTTCGATATGATTTTTTATCTGATGAATAAAATGGTACCAACAAAGTTATTGCTAATTAAAAGTCAATATATTGTTAATAATGCTTTATTTATTAAAAATATTCTACAACTTTTGCCTCACATCTATATTACAATTTTTCATAATAGTACCTTATGTATATTCCAAAGTTGTACACAATACAAATACCTATGATAAATGTTATGTATAAAATCTTATTCATTGGTTTAGATGTATCCTACCAAACATAGTAGTAGAAATATACAATGTCTCTACTTAAGCAGTAACCCATATGGAAAACTTTTTTATTATTTTCAATAAACACACACTCTCTATTTTTTCTTCATAACTCAGTGAATTTGCCATTTTTATTATAATTTTATAAATACCAACTCACTCTGACACTTAGGTACGTTTAATTATGAGGTATACTATATATATATCCGAGTATATATCCCAAAAACCTTGTGTCTCAATAGTTCTTTTGTACAAGTAAGTGTATAGTGTACCTATATTTCTACTACTATGTTTGGTTGGATACATCTAAGCCTACGAATTTATACATCACGTTTATTTAAAAGATGAAATGAAACAATTTGATTTGTTAAAATCTACATTATATTAAAATTAAATCAAAATCAAATTATTTCATTTCATCATTTAGTATGGATCTACATCAAGTAAAAGCCTCATCTACATCTATTCAATATTCAATCACATCTATCATATGAATTTGTATTGTGTACCTATAACTTTGTAAAATAAATGAGGATCTTATACATTGAATTTGATACATTGAATTTGCACCTAGCTCACAATATATTATCCAGAAAATTATCAGAAGATTCTGTTTCATCTGAGCTATCAGTGTTGGCAGATATTATCAAAGGCTCTATCATGTCATCCATTATTCCATCCAGTTGTTCTTCCTTAATGACATGCTGTATACATTTCTGCCAATTTGTAGGCGTTACATTTTCAACTGCTCTCAATAATAGGCCTTTGACATCTGCCAATTTGAAAGTTGTGTTTTTAGCTGCCACTTCATTCTTTATTTGTGCCCATATCAATTCAATGGGATTGTTCTGTTCTGAATCTCCTAACTCTTTTTCTAGGGTTTCTTTAAGTCTTCTTAACAATGTTTCTTTATTACCATCATCGTCCATGTGTCTTTTTCTTAGTTCAGCTTTCAAGTCTGCCACCTTCCAACTTTCTAAATTAATTTCTCTTTGTCAGACATCTTTGCAGTATTGTTTAGTTTTAGTGTAGTCAACGGTGAATGTCTTTCTACAGGTGAATGTCCAAGCTTGACAACTACTGTTTTATTTCTATTAAAATATTTTGCAACTGTTTTTCACTTTAATTTTATTTTCCAACTTTCCAACCTTCGATTATTATGAAAACACCAGATGAAAAAATTGCAACCTAGGAAAATTCAGTGTACATCCCACGTTGGGCTCGCCATTTGTGACTATATTTTTATTGTGTGGGCCGCGCATATGAGATTGATTATTATTTATTAGTATGTATTATAAAAAAAAATAAATTGTTAAGTTGCCTTTGACTACTCAGATGAAATTGACAATAAGTAGATCGGATAAAGTAATAAGTACCAATTGATTTAACATGGAACTCGGTATTTCTACTCAGAGACGTGGCCAGCATCCAATCGTTGCACTTTCTGAAGACTCTGGTGTTAATAGTCTGATGAAAAGTTGGTAAAATAAAATGTCTACTCAATTAACACAAGATAAATTTATTTTGTATCAACATTAAATATCTCAACATAATGTGTCACCTCGAAAGATTCTAAAGAAAACATTTTCTTTAACAATAAAATTCAAAATTAGGAATAGGTAACAAAACACTAAAACATTTGTTCGAAGTTCCTAAACTACTATTATTTAGGCAAAATGTACAAAAATACTTCAAATGCAAATAAAATAATTAAATTGTAATGAATTTGTCAAATCCAACATCAAGTCTGTAATAATTTTATCATAAAATAAAATATTATATAGTAAAGTATTCGTTACGCCATCTATCATTAAACATTAATAGTATATTATTAAACGAGCAATTTATGATAGCCATAATTCACGATGGGTGACGTTTGCGTCACGAGCCGCAGGCGAGGGGCGCAAGTCACCCAAGTGAAATATGGCCATAAATTGCGAGTAGAATACTATACTTTGTCCACGACACTTAATTTATTTATTAATAAATAAAAGTCAGTAGCGATTTGATTTGGCATATTACTAACCTCAAAATGTTGTGGCAGCTACTTCAAATAATTTGACATATATAGAGATGGGCTATACTGTAGAAAGTATCAATACAACGTACCTTTATAAATATATTGTTTTAAAATACTTAGGGGAAACCAGGCCTTGTCGGCCCCCCGTCTATGATGACCCCCTTCGCATATTTCTAATCTGCACATGTGGCATCGCTGTTTAAACAATTTAGAATCCTCAATGCATCGTATATATGCACGTGTGTGAAATTTTAGGCCGTTAAAAGAAAATTGAAAAGAACTATAACGAAAAAACAAATCAGGTAAGTTCCAAATATTTTCATAGTTGTAACATGACCTATATTTTTGGACAGCATTTTAATATAAGTTTGGTAAATACGATTGGCATTAGTTAGGTTATGTATACTCTTCCATTATCGGACGAAATCACTGAGCGTTGTTGCCGCGTTGATTTAATTTTATGATTTTCGAAAATATATCGCATTTAATGTATGTTTTGGACCCCGAGTAATCAGTTAATGTCGGTCCCGGGGATCATCATACCCGGACCATAATTTAATTGTTATTTAATTTCAGTTATTGGCAAAATGGGGAAAAAAGAGCAGAGACAAGTGTGGAATAAAGAGAATATGGAAGCAGCGATAAGCGCTATAAAGTCAAAGGAAATGGGTTGGAAACTAGCGGCTAGAACGTTTGGAGTCCCCAGAAGTACTTTAAAAAGAAGAGTTCTAGATCGTAACAAAATTATTTAAAATGGAGAAAAAGGATTTTTTGGTGGCCGTGTTCCTGTTTTTACGCCAGAAATTGAAATGGAGTTGGTTAACCACATACAGATGATGGCCGATAGGTATTTTGGATTAACGTTGACCGATGTGCGAAAACTTGGATTCCAACTAGCTGAAAAATTAAAAATAAAGCACCATTTTAACAAGGAAACCCAAATGACTGGTTGGGATGGGGCACATGGACTTATAAAACGGCATGAAAATCTTATTTCTTTGCGGATACCTGAAGCAACCTCACTCGCCCGTGCACAGGGGTTTAATAAACCTGTAGTTGAAAAGTTTTTTGAACAGCTAAACGTAATAATTTTGGAAAATAACTTCAAACCGGATCAAATATTCAACATGGAGTCAGGTTTTTCCACAGTCCAGTCAAGAACTGAAAAAATCTTGGCGGTACGAGGAAGAAAGCAAGTCGGTACACTGACAAGTGCCGAAAGGGGTGTTCATTTTTCTGCAGTGTGTTGTGTTAATGCAATGGGAAATTTCGTACCTCCTGCGTTGATTTTCCCAAGGAAGAACATGAAAAATGAACTCATGGACAAGGCTCCTATTGGCTCAGTTGGATATGCCAATGAAACCGGTTACATGACTGGAGAAGTATGCCTTAAATGGCTTCAACATTTTAAACAGTTTGTAAATCCTTCTCCGGAAAGAAAAATTCTACTTTTATTAGATGGCCACTCGAGTCATAAAAATTTGCAGGTGCTAGAGTATGCCAAGTCCAACAATATAATTTTATTCTGCTTTCCGGCTCATTGCACTCATCGCCTACAGCCTTTGGACGTATCGTTTTATGGGCCACTTACGACCTATTACAATCAGTCGATAAGAAGTTGGCTCAGGGCACACCCTGGACGTGTTTTGAGTCATTATCAAGTGGGTGAGTTATTTAACGAGGCCTTTTTAAAAGCTGCAACACTAGGGAATGCAATCAGTGGTTTTCAGAAGACTGGTATAGTTCCATTTAATGAAAACGTATTCCCTGATTGGATGTTTAGTCCTGCAGACGTTACAGATGTCTCTCCTGAAGAAAGTGCTTCAGCTGCTCCTGTTGAAGCTCCCGGTTCTCCTGAAGAAAGTGCGTCTGCTGCTCCTGTTGAAGCTCCCGGTGAACAAGTTCCAGAGTGTATAAACAAAGACGTTCTTGAGCCAGAAGAAATTGCTAATCCGTCAACATCAAAACCCTCCTGCAGCGCGTCAGGGAAAATAGTTGAAATAATCCAAAACTTATCACCTTTGCCGACGGTGGAAAAATCTAAAGGGAAGAGAGTTCAAAGAAAAAAGGGAAAATGCGGTGTTATAAATTCGACCCCAGAACTAGAGGAGATAAAAAAACCAAAGGCAAAAAAGGGAAGTAGAAGAGAGGAGGGCAGCCAAAAGGGCAAAAAAGAACTTAACAAACTTGGAAACGGAAGAAACAAGTCAAGAATTCCAGGAAAGAGATGAAGACGAAGATCCTGCCTGCATTTACTGCAATGGATTATATACAGAATCTAGGCGAGGTGACTTTTGGATTCGTTGCCAGAACTGTAAAAGCTGGTGCCATACCGACTGCGCAGGAGTCGACAGAAGGTTGAAGTGTTTTGTTTGCGATCTGTGTCACTAGAGCCTTCAATGTACATGTTTTTAAATATTTTTGTTAAATTTATTTTGAAAAATAAGTTTCGTTTTACGTTTTTTGAAAATTCTTAATGTTTTCTTTTCATTAAAGTGTCAAAAACTAAATACGTCTTTGTTTTTAAAATGGCAGAAATCAAAAACTTCTATCTGAAGGGTCCAACATATACTGATGTTGGTGTATGTTGGCCCACTTATATCATATAAAAGAAAGTAAGTTTAGTGAGAAGCATATAATAATATTAGTGTTATACCATAAACTGTAAGTGGTCTGTATTAAAATGTAATTAGTCATTCACTTTTGACTTATGAAAACACAACCATAAGCCAACTACATTAAAAATTGAAAAAGGGGGCCGACAAGGCCTGGTTTCCTCTAATATTAGAAAATATCGTTATGAAAAGTATCAATACTAAGAATTACAATATTTTATAGATACGATATATGTCAGAAACAAATTTCCTGAACAAAATACACAGATTTAATAGTTTATTTCATATTGTACCCCCATCTCTAGTCGTGAATTATGAACCATAATTCACGACAGTTGATATATGGGTACCATATACCTTTAGTTAGGAGGTAAAATATTGACTTATTATTCATTCATTCAAATTATTATTATTATTCATTCAAAATGGATTCAGAAAAAATAAATCAACAGCTACTGCGATTTCTGACTGTCTTGAATTTATTTACAACGCATTGAATGATAAATTAAATGTATTGGGTATTTTCTATGACCTTAGTCGTGCGTTTGACACGGTTGATCGAGAGCTGTTACTTCGAAAATTGCAAGGTATTGGGGAGCGTGGAGTACCATACAACTAGGCCGCTTCTTATCTCAATAATAGAACTCAAACAGTCACAGTGGATAATATAACATCGAAACCACTCCAATGTAATATAGGTGTACCCCAGGGATCAATATTGGGGCCTATATTTTTTCTTATTTTTGTGAGTGACTTAAATATGGTGTGTTCAAAGCCAAATAAGATTGTTCAATATGCTGATGATACCAATATTATCATGTCCCACAGTGAAACCACTCAACTAGTGGATAATACTAATGCTGCCTCTGCTGAATTTACTACATACTGTAAAAATAATGGACTTGAACTTAATGTATCAAAAACACATTTTATGCGTTTTGTTCGTTTCTTCTTGTTGGTTAAACGGCTGCTATACGAAGGACCAGCTCAAGGAGAAAAATAAATATATGACTGTATGGATGAAGGAACTTTTACTTGATCGATTCGATTTATTGGTTCGTGACAAAAATTCGATTATTTTACTTAAACTTTATTTTTCAGTTTTTCGGTGACATTTTATTTCATACAATTTTCTTCTGTCATCCTAATAATACTTTCTTGACAACAACCCGTCTTTTTTTTATTTAAAAATTAGGTTACAAAAAACTGGGAAAAACCATAGACTTAACATGCCGCCCGCCTTGAAAAGTCCACTTTTCAATGAAAATAAAAAGTATGATACAGGTTAGCGGCACAACAAAACATTACACATAAGTATATACATTTTGATTGATACATATATATATATATTTTTTGAAATCAGTACTCGATTGGCAGCGCGCAAACTTTAGAAATGGTTCTCTTCAAAATATTACCATTTGACATTCGAACCGAAACTACGCGTACCACATTGTCAGTACCATAATGTAATTTTACGACACGAGCGAGAGGCCACCTTAAAGAAGGTAAGTTATCTTCAATAAGAACAACCATGGATCCAACTTTTAAAACGCTTACGACATCAAGCTTCCATTTGGAACGAGTTTGCAGCTGACTTAAATAATCCTTTGACCATCGTTCCCAAAATTGTTGCTTCAGTTGTTGTAATCGATAGTATCGATCCGCGCTGGAGATTTTAGCTTCTTTGAGGTCTTCTTCTGGTAAACTTGCTAGTGAGTCGCCAATAAGAAAATGAGCGGGAGTCAAGGGTAGGAAATCGGTCGGGTCATTGGATAAAGGGCTCAAAGGACGTGAGTTCAAGCAAGACTCAATCTCCACCAGCAGCGTGTACATTTCCTCGTAAGTTAAATGTGATTCACCGAGTACGCGTTTAAGATGGAATTTTGTGGACTTAACCACAGCTTCCCACAAACCACCCATATGAGCTGATCTAGCTGGATTAAAATGCCAATTTATTCTGTCAGGTGCCAAGAATTTTGAAACGGAATCATTATGATTTTGATCAGTAAGAATATCATAAAGCTCTCTAAAATAATTGTTAGCTCCTACGAAATTCAAACCATTATCGGAGTAAATATCACTTGGTTTTCCGCGTCGAGAACAAAATCGTTTCAAGGCGTTTAAAAAACTATGTGTTGTTAAATCTTTAACTAACTCTATGTGAATAGCGCGAGTTGCGAAACAAATAAATATACAAATATAAGTTTTAACTAATATTACCGCTGGACTGATCAAACCCAGGGGATCAAACATTTGTGCAATTAAGGACAGAATCGTGCGTTTGGTAACATTTTTTTTCGTTCACATCTAGATTTAATGAATATCTTAATACGTCCTCGTTCGCGTCCCAAATTATTCCCAACGTTTTTAATTGTTTTTCATCATGAAATAATACAAAATTTTCGTCTTGACTGTTTGTGGAATTTTTTATATAAGTTAAAACTGATTTGTTTTTAGATGACCATTTCCTTAATTCAAAGTTGGCTCCCGTTAATATTTTAGATAACTCATGATAAATTTCTATAGCTTCCTGCTTAGAATCTACACTGGTTAATAAATCATCCATGTAAAAACATTTTTCGATTATTTGCGATGTTCGTGGATATTCTAATTTATTCTGTAACGCTAACTCTTTTAAACATCGTGTCGCTTGAAACGGTGCACTTGAGGTGCCATACGTAACCGTGTTTAGTTCATAAACTTTGATAGGTTCATCTGGCCTTTCTCTCCAGACTATTTTCTGAAAACAACGTTCGCTTGGATCAATATCTATGCACCTATACATCATTTTTATATCAGCGCTCAACACATAAGCTCTTAAACGTAGTCTGAGCAAAATGGAATACAAATCCTCCTGAATATGTGGGCCTGTTAAAATTAAATCATTTAATGAAATATTGGTACTTGACTTTGCGCTTGCATCGAAAACAACTCTGCATTTCGTGGTAACTGACGAGTCTCTCAAAACTGCAGTATGCGGTAAAAAAAAATGTTTGTCCTTCAATTGAAGTGTCCGATTCTGAAAATCCTTTATATGTCATGTGTCCCAAGTTTTCATAGTCTCTCATGAAATTGATATATTGCGATTTTAAACCTTCATTTTTTCCAAGACGTACTTCCAAATTCTTAAAACGCTTCAAAGCCATAATTTTTGTATTTCCCAATATATCAGGGCATTCGGGATTAAAAGGGTATTTTACGATAAATTTCCCGTGTTCGTCTCGTTTTGTGGTTGCCTTAAAGTATTCTTCACAATACTGCTCACTTTTTGACAATAAAAATTTAGCATCCAGCTCTTCAATTTGCCAAAACTTGGTTAAAGCATCATTTAATTGCTTATTCGATATTTTTGTATTAACGTTACAAACTTTCATTTTATTTGAATCCTTATTTAAATTTAGATTTCCGCTTACGATCCATCCCAACGATGTTTCTTGTAGTACAGGTTTATTTTCTCCTAACTTTAATTTACCTTGTTTCAATAAGTCAAAGAAAATACCTGCTCCGAGTAATAAATCTATCCTTTTTGGTACGTTAAACTGTTCATCTGCTAGTTCGAGTCCTTTTGGTAACTTCAATTGGGTTTTTTCAAATTTAGTTAGCGGTAAATTTGAAGTAATTTGAGATAAAACTAAAAATTGCAAGTTTAATTCAACGTCTCCATTTCTTGATTTAATTTTTGCAATAGTTCTATAATTAATTTTCGTTTCAATTTGATTTATTCCAGCTAACGGTATGTCAATTTTTTTGCATTTTAGTCTTAATTTTTCAACTAACGTTTCGCTAATTAGGTTCGATTGACTACCTGAGTCGAGTAATGCAGTACATTTAATCCATTTGTTAATATCGTTTTGAATAAGAACCGTTGCAGTGGATAATAAAACTTGATTCGAATCAATAATCGTGTACGTATGGGTTGCTTGTGCATTTTCCCTGTCGAAATCGCCATTTTGTGCATAATGTTCATCAGATTGATATATTTCTGATGGTATTTCCTGGTTTCTTGTCGATGTAGTATGTCTTAATTGTTGTGACGTTTCATTTTGAACAGGTGCGCAAAACGCGCTTGTTTGCCGATTGACTCTCGAATCGGTTGATTCTGTTGGCTGCGCATACGCCTGACGCGACGATGATTGTTGCGAGGCAGCTTTACCATATTGTGAACGTTGTGTCGGATTTTGACTGTTTTGTTGAAATTGTCTGTAATTATCTACATGTAATGCGGTATTATGTTTTAAATCACATTTTTTACATTATTAATTTGGAGGGAAAATAAAAAGCACTGTTCCTGTCAAAGACTC